>JAAKBD010000106.1:0-27272 GCA_012656105.1 Phytophthora syringae
AGCTAAGCGCCCAGATAACAACCCCAACCGCCACCCAATCGACGCTCATTGCACGCTCACACACATTTGCAAGCATGCACCTACACGTCACACCTGCGCACACAACCCATCACACGTGCTTTCATAGCGCATGCCTCCTCCTTGAAAGCAAACGCTGCTGCGGTCGCTCGTTTTGCCCCACCGCACGACGAACCGCTCCGCTCCGCTTCCGCAGCCTCCATAGGACGTGGCCTCACAGCCTGCCCACGTTGCATCCATCTCGCGAGTCACTAATCGCCGAGCTGAGGTTGAAGTGAGAGACGGAACCTGCCATTAGGACGTCACACCAGGGGACTCGAACCCCCGCTGCATCGGTCGATCTCCGACTGGTTGCTGGTTTGGTTACTACTGCTCGTGTCCGTCAGACAGCGCACTGGCTACGAGTCAAAACTATAGCTCGTGTCATGTCAATGTCGAGAGCTGACCAGACACGATCTTGTGGTTTAGCAGAATATGCGGTCTGACTGATGAGTCAGTCGAGTGCATGCACACGACGGTCAAAAAGGCGTTCAGTGAGGAGAGAGGCACTAGCGACAGCACAGGTCGCTCCGAGCATGGGGCGAGTGTGACGGGCACCAGAAGGCTGCGAGCGAGGCAGGAAGTGGTAAACAGTCGATGGCGCAAAAGTGGTATATTTGTAAAAAGCCAAAAGTGGACACTGGGGTATCGATCCCCTACCTCGAAGCGGGCGCTCTACCATTTGAGCTAAGCGCCCAGATAACAACCCCAACCGCCACCCAATCGACGCGCTCATTGCACGCTCACATACATTTGCAGGCATGCACCCTACACGTCACACCTGCGCACACAACCCATCACACGTGCCTTTCATAGCGCATGCCTCCTCCTTGAAAGCAACGCTGCTGCGGTCGCTCGTTTTGCCCCACCGCACGACGAACCGCTCGCTCCGTCCTCTGCGCTTCCGCAGCCTCCATAGGACGTGGCCTCACAGCCTGCCCACGTTGCATCCATCTCGCGAGTCACTAATCGCCGAGCTGAGGTTGAAGTGAGAGACGGAACCCGCCATTAGGACGTCACACCAGGGGACTCGAACCCTGCTGCATCGGTCGATCTCCGACTGGTTGCTGGTTTGGTTACTACTGCTCGTGTCCGTCAGACAGCGCACTGGCTACGAGTCAAAACTATAGCTCGTGTCATGTCAATGTCGAGAGCTGACCAGACACGATCTTGTGGTTTAGCAGAATATGCGGTCTGACTGATGAGTCAGTCGAGTGCATGCACACGACGGTCAAAAAGGCGTTCAGTGAGAGAGAGAGGCTTACTAGCGACAGCACAGGTCGCTCCGAGCATGGGGCGAGTGTGACGGGCACCAGAAGGCTGCGAGCGAGGCAGGAAGTGGTAAACAGTCGATGGCGCAAAAGTGGTATATTTGTAAAAGCCAAAAGTGGACACTGGGGTATCGATCCCCTACCTCGAAGCGGGCGCTCTACCATTTGAGCTAAGCGCCCAGATAACAACCCCAACCGCCACCCAATCGACGCGCTCATTGCACGCTCACACACATTTGCAGGCATGCACCCTACACGTCACACCTGCGCACACAACCCATCACACGTGCCTTTCATAGCGCATGCCTCCTCCTTGAAAGCAAACGCTGCTGCGGTCGCTCGTTTTGCCCCACCGCACGACGAACCGCTCGCTCCGTCCTCTGCGCTTCCGCAGCCTCCATAGGACGTGGCCTCACAGCCTGCCCACGTTGCATCCATCTCGCGAGTCACTAATCGCCGAGCTGAGGTTGAAGTGAGAGACGGAACCCGCCATTAGGACGTCACACCAGGGGACTCGAACCCCGCTGCATCGGTCGATCTCCGACTGGTTGCTGGTTTGGTTACTCCTGCTCGTGTCCGTCAGACAGCGCACTGGCTACGAGTCAAAACTATAGCTCGTGTCATGTCAATGTCGAGAGCTGACCAGACACGATCTTGTGGTTTAGCAGAATATGCGGTCTGACTGATGAGTCAGTCGAGTGCATGCACACGACGGTCAAAAAGGCGTTCAGTGAGGAGAGAGGCTTACTAGCGACAGCACAGGTCGCTCCGAGCATGGGGCGAGTGTGACGGGCACCAGAAGGCTGCGAGCGAGGCAGGAAGTGGTAAACAGTCGATGGCGCAAAAGTGGTATATTTGTAAAAAGCCAAAGTGGACACTGGGGGTATCGATCCCCTACCTCGAAGCGGGCGCTCTACCATTTGAGCTAAGCGCCCAGATAACAACCCCAACCGCCACCCAATCGACGCGCTCATTGCACGCTCACATACATTTGCAAGCATGCACCCTACACGTCACACCTGCGCACACAACCCATCACACGTGCCTTTCATAGCGCATGCCTCCTCCTTGAAAGCAAACGCTGCTGCGGTCGCTCGTTTTGCCCCACCGCACGACGAACCGCTCGCTCCGTCCTCTGCGCTTCCGCAGCCTCCATAGGACGTGGCCTCACAGCCTGCCCACGTTGCATCCATCTCGCGAGTCACTAATCGCCGAGCTGAGGTTGAAGTGAGAGACGGAACCCGCCATTAGGACGTCACACCAGGGGACTCGAACCCCGCTGCATCGGTCGATCTCCGACTGGTTGCTGGTTTGGTTACTACTGCTCGTGTCCGTCAGACAGCGCACTGGCTACGAGTCAAAACTATAGCTCGTGTCATGTCAATGTCGAGAGCTGACCAGACACGATCTTGTGGTTTAGCAGAATATGCGGTCTGACTGATGAGTCAGTCGAGTGCATGCACACGACGGTCAAAAAGGCGTTCAGTGAGGAGAGAGGCTTACTAGCGACAGCACAGGTCGCTCCGAGCATGGGGCGAGTGTGACGGGCACCAGAAGGCTGCGAGCGAGGCAGGAAGTGGTAAACAGTCGATGGCGCAAAAGTGGTATATTTGTAAAAAGCCAAAGTGGACACTGGGGTATCGATCCCCTACCTCGAAGCGGGCGCTCTACCATTTGAGCTAAGCGCCCAGATAACAACCCCAACCGCCACCCAATCGACGCGCTCATTGCACGCTCACACACATTTGCAAGCATGCACCTCTACACGTCACACCTGCGCACACAACCCATCACACGTGCCTTTCATAGCGCATGCCTCCTCCTTGAAAGCAAACGCTGCTGCGGTCGCTCGTTTTGCCCCACCGCACGACGAACCGCTCGCTCCGTCCTCTGCGCTTCCGCAGCCTCCATAGGACGTGGCCTCACAGCCTGCCCACGTTGCATCCATCTCGCGAGTCACTAATCGCCGAGCTGAGGTTGAAGTGAGACGGAACCCGCCATTAGGACGTCACACCAGGGGACTCGAACCCCGCTGTATCGGTCGATCTCCGACTGGTTGCTGGTTTGGTTACTCCTGCTCGTGTCCGTCAGACAGCGCACTGGCTACGAGTCAAAACTATAGCTCGTGTCATGTCAATGTCGAGAGCTGACCAGACACGATCTTGTGGTTTAGCAGAATATGCGGTCTGACTGATGAGTCAGTCGAGTGCATGCACACGACGGTCAAAAAGGCGTTCAGTGAGGAGAGAGGCTTACTAGCGACAGCACAGGTCGCTCCGAGCATGGGGCGAGTGTGACGGGCACCAGAAGGCTGCGAGCGAGGCAGGAAGTGGTAAACAGTCGATGGCGCAAAAAGTGGTATATTTGTAAAAAGCCAAAGTGGACACTGGGGGTATCGATCCCCTACCTCGAAGCGGGCGCTCTACCATTTGAGCTAAGCGCCCAGATAACAACCCCAACCGCCACCCAATCGACGCTCATTGCACGCTCACACACATTTGCAAGCATGCACCCTACACGTCACACCTGCGCACACAACCCATCACACGTGCCTTTCATAGCGCATGCCTCCTCCTTGAAAGCAAACGCTGCTGCGGTCGCTCGTTTTGCCCCACCGCACGACGAACCGCTCGCTCCGTCTTCCGCAGCCTCCATAGGACGTGGCCTCACAGCCTGCCCACGTTGCATCCATCTCGCGAGTCACTAATCGCCGAGCTGAGGTTGAAGTGAGAGACGGAACCCGCCATTAGGACGTCACACCAGGGGACTCGAACCCCGCTGCATCGGTCGATCTCCGACTGGTTGCTGGTTTGGTTACTACTGCTCGTGTCCGTCAGACAGCGCACTGGCTACGAGTCAAAACTATAGCTCGTGTCATGTCAATGTCGAGAGCTGACCAGACACGATCTTGTGGTTTAGCAGAATATGCGGTCTGACTGATGAGTCAGTCGAGTGCATGCACACGACGGTCAAAAAGGCGTTCAGTGAGGAGAGAGGCTTACTAGCGACAGCACAGGTCGCTCCGAGCATGGGGCGAGTGTGACGGGCACCAGAAGGCTGCGAGCGAGGCAGGAAGTGGTAAACAGTCGATGGCGCAAAAAGTGGTATATTTGTAAAAAGCCAAAGTGGACACTGGGGGTATCGATCCCCCTACCTCGAAGCGGGCGCTCTACCATTTGAGCTAAGCGCCCAGATAACAACCCCAACCGCCACCCAATCGACGCGCTCATTGCACGCTCACACATTTGCAAGCATGCACCCTACACGTCACACCTGCGCACACAACCCATCACACGTGCCTTTCATAGCGCATGCCTCCTCCTTGAAAGCAAACGCTGCTGCGGTCGCTCGTTTTGCCCCACCGCACGACGAACCGCTCGCTCCGTCCTCTGCGCTTCCGCAGCCTCCATAGGACGTGGCCTCACAGCCTGCCCACGTTGCATCCATCTCGCGAGTCACTAATCGCCGAGCTGAGGTTGAAGTGAGAGACGGAACCCGCCATTAGGACGTCACACCAGGGGACTCGAACCCCGCTGCATCGGTCGATCTCCGACTGGTTGCTGGTTTGGTTACTACTGCTCGTGTCCGTCAGACAGCGCACTGGCTACGAGTCAAAACTATAGCTCGTGTCATGTCAATGTCGAGAGCTGACCAGACACGATCTTGTGGTTTAGCAGAATATGCGGTCTGACTGATGAGTCAGTCGAGTGCATGCACACGACGGTCAAAAAGGCGTTCAGTGAGGAGAGGCTTACTAGCGACAGCACAGGTCGCTCCGAGCATGGGGCGAGTGTGACGGGCACCAGAAGGCTGCGAGCGAGGCAGGAAGTGGTAAACAGTCGATGGCGCAAAAGTGGTATATTTGTAAAAAGCCAAAGCGGACACTGGGGGTATCGATCCCCTACCTCGAAGCGGGCGCTCTACCATTTGAGCTAAGCGCCCAGATAACAACCCCAACCGCCACCCAATCGACGCGCTCATTGCACGCTCACACACATTTGCAAGCATGCACCCTACACGTCACACCTGCGCACACAACCCATCACACGTGCCTTTCATAGCGCATGCCTCCTCCTTGAAAGCAAACGCTGCTGCGGTCGCTCGTTTTGCCCCACCGCACGACGAACCGCTCGCCCGTCCTCTGCGCTTCCGCAGCCTCCATAGGACGTGGCCTCACAGCCTGCCCACGTTGCATCCATCTCGCGAGTCACTAATCGCCGAGCTGAGGTTGAAGTGAGAGACGGAACCCGCCATTAGGACGTCACACCAGGGGACTCGAACCCCGCTGCATCGGTCGATCTCCGACTGGTTGCTGGTTTGGTTACTACTGCTCGTGTCCGTCAGACAGCGCACTGGCTACGAGTCAAAACTATAGCTCGTGTCATGTCAATGTCGAGAGCTGACCAGACACGATCTTGTGGTTTAGCAGAATATGCGGTCTGACTGATGAGTCAGTCGAGTGCATGCACACGACGGTCAAAAAGGCGTTCAGTGAGGAGAGAGGCTTACTAGCGACAGCACAGGTCGCTCCGAGCATGGGGCGAGTGTGACGGGCACCAGAAGGCTGCGAGCGAGGCAGGAAGTGGTAAACAGTCGATGGCGCAAAAAGTGGTATATTTGTAAAAAGCCAAAAGTGGACACTGGGGGTATCGATCCCCCTACCTCGAAGCGGGCGCTCTACCATTTGAGCTAAGCGCCCAGATAACAACCCCAACCGCCACCCAATCGACGCGCTCATTGCACGCTCACACACATTTGCAAGCATGCACCCTACACGTCACACCTGCGCACACAACCCATCACACGTGCCTTTCATAGCGCATGCCTCCTCCTTGAAAGCAAACGCTGCTGCGGTCGCTCGTTTTGCCCCACCGCACGACGAACCGCTCGCTCCGTCCTCTGCGCTTCCGCAGCCTCCATAGGACGTGGCCTCACAGCCTGCCCACGTTGCATCCATCTCGCGAGTCACTAATCGCCGAGCTGAGGTTGAAGTGAGAGACGGAACCCGCCATTAGGACGTCACACCAGGGGACTCGAACCCCGCTGCATCGGTCGATCTCCGACTGGTTGCTGGTTTGGTTACTCCTGCTCGTGTCCGTCAGACAGCGCACTGGCTACGAGTCAAAACTATAGCTCGTGTCATGTCAATGTCGAGCTGACCAGACACGATCTTGTGGTTTAGCAGAATATGCGGTCTGACTGATGAGTCAGTCGAGTGCATGCACGACGGTCAAAAAGGCGTTCAGTGAGGAGAGAGGCTTACTAGCGACAGCACAGGTCGCTCCGAGCATGGGGCGAGTGTGACGGGCACCAGAAGGCTGCGAGCGAGGCAGGAAGTGGTAAACAGTCGATGGCGCAAAAAGTGGTATATTTGTAAAAAGCCAAAAGTGGACACTGGGGGTATCGATCCCCTACCTCGAAGCGGGCGCTCTACCATTTGAGCTAAGCGCCCAGATAACAACCCCAACCGCCACCCAATCGACGCGCTCATTGCACGCTCACATACATTTGCAAGCATGCACCCTACACGTCACACCTGCGCACACAACCCATCACACGTGCCTTTCATAGCGCATGCCTCCTCCTTGAAAGCAAACGCTGCTGCGGTCGCTCGTTTTGCCCCACCGCACGACGAACCGCTCGCTCCGCTTCCGCAGCCTCCATAGGACGTGGCCTCACAGCCTGCCCACGTTGCATCCATCTCGCGAGTCACTAATCGCCGAGCTGAGGTTGAAGTGAGAGACGGAACCCGCCGGGACTCGAACCCCCGCTGCATCGGTCGATCTCCGACTGGTTGCTGGTTTGGTTACTACTGCTCGTGTCCGTCAGACAGCGCACTGGCTACGAGTCAAAACTATAGCTCGTGTCATGTCAATGTCGAGAGCTGACCAGACACGATCTTGTGGTTTAGCAGAATATGCGGTCTGACTGATGAGTCAGTCGAGTGCATGCACACGACGGTCAAAAAGGCGTTCAGTGAGGAGAGAGGCTTACTAGCGACAGCACAGGTCGCTCCGAGCATGGGGCGAGTGTGACGGGCACCAGAAGGCTGCGAGCGAGGCAGGAAGTGGTAAACAGTCGATGGCGCAAAAAGTGGTATATTTGTAAAAAGCCAAAAGTGGACACTGGGGTATCGATCCCCCTACCTCAGCGAAGCGGGCGCTCTACCATTTGAGCTAAGCGCCCAGATAACAACCCCAACCGCCACCCAATCGACGCGCTCATTGCACGCTCACATACATTTGCAAGCATGCACCCTACACGTCACACCTGCGCACACAACCCATCACACGTGCCTTTCATAGCGCATGCCTCCTCCTTGAAAGCAAACGCTGCTGCGGTCGCTCGTTTTGCCCCACCGCACGACGAACCGCTCGCTCCGTCCTCTGCGCTTCCGCAGCCTCCATAGGACGTGGCCTCACAGCCTGCCCACGTTGCATCCATCTCGCGAGTCACTAATCGCCGAGCTGAGGTTGAAGTGAGAGACGGAACCCGCCATTAGGACGTCACACCAGGGGACTCGAACCCCCGCTGCATCGGTCGATCTCCGACTGGTTGCTGGTTTGGTTACTCCTGCTCGTGTCCGTCAGACAGCGCACTGGCTACGAGTCAAAACTATAGCTCGTGTCATGTCAATGTCGAGAGCTGACCAGACACGATCTTGTGGTTTAGCAGAATATGCGGTCTGACTGATGAGTCAGTCGAGTGCATGCACACGACGGTCAAAAGGCGTTCAGTGAGGAGAGAGGCTTACTAGCGACAGCACAGGTCGCTCCGAGCATGGGGCGAGTGTGACGGGCACCAGAAGGCTGCGAGCGAGGCAGGAAGTGGTAAACAGTCGATGGCGCAAAAAGTGGTATATTTGTAAAAAGCCAAAGTGGACACTGGGGTATCGATCCCCCTACCTCGAAGCGGGCGCTCTACCATTTGAGCTAAGCGCCCAGATAACAACCCCAACCGCCACCCAATCGACGCGCTCATTGCACGCTCACATACATTTGCAAGCATGCACCCTACACGTCACACCTGCGCACACAACCCATCACACGTGCCTTTCATAGCGCATGCCTCCTCCTTGAAAGCAAACGCTGCTGCGGTCGCTCGTTTTGCCCCACCGCACGACGAACCGCTCGCTCCGTCCTCTGCGCTTCCGCAGCCTCCATAGGACGTGGCCTCACAGCCTGCCCACGTTGCATCCATCTCGCGAGTCACTAATCGCCGAGCTGAGGTTGAAGTGAGAGACGGAACCCGCCATTAGGACGTCACACCAGGGGACTCGAACCCCGCTGCATCGGTCGATCTCCGACTGGTTGCTGGTTTGGTTACTACTGCTCGTGTCCGTCAGACAGCGCACTGGCTACGAGTCAAAACTATAGCTCGTGTCATGTCAATGTCGAGAGCTGACCAGACACGATCTTGTGGTTTAGCAGAATATGCGGTCTGACTGATGAGTCAGTCGAGTGCATGCACACGACGGTCAAAAAGGCGTTCAGTGAGGAGAGAGGCTTACTAGCGACAGCACAGGTCGCTCCGAGCATGGGGCGAGTGTGACGGGCACCAGAAGGCTGCGAGCGAGGCAGGAAGTGGTAAACAGTCGATGGCGCAAAAAGTGGTATATTTGTAAAAGCCAAAAGTGGACACTGGGGGTATCGATCCCCTACCTCCATCGAAGCGGGCGCTCTACCATTTGAGCTAAGCGCCCAGATAACAACCCCAACCGCCACCCAATCGACGCGCTCATTGCACGCTCACACACATTTGCAAGCATGCACCCTACACGTCACACCTGCGCACACAACCCATCACACGTGCCTTTCATAGCGCATGCCTCCTCCTTGAAAGCAAACGCTGCTGCGGTCGCTCGTTTTGCCCCACCGCACGACGAACCGCTCGCTCCGTCCTCTGCGCTTCCGCAGCCTCCATAGGACGTGGCCTCACAGCCTGCCCACGTTGCATCCATCTCGCGAGTCACTAATCGCCGAGCTGAGGTTGAAGTGAGAGACGGAACCCGCCATTAGGACGTCACACCAGGGGACTCGAACCCCCGCTGCATCGGTCGATCTCCGACTGGTTGCTGGTTTGGTTACTACTGCTCGTGTCCGTCAGACAGCGCACTGGCTACGAGTCAAAACTATAGCTCGTGTCATGTCAATGTCGAGAGCTGACCAGACACGATCTTGTGGTTTAGCAGAATATGCGGTCTGACTGATGAGTCAGTCGAGTGCATGCACACGACGGTCAAAAAGGCGTTCAGTGAGGAGAGAGGCTTACTAGCGACAGCACAGGTCGCTCCGAGCATGGGGCGAGTGTGACGGGCACCAGAAGGCTGCGAGCGAGGCAGGAAGTGGTAAACAGTCGATGGCGCAAAAAGTGGTATATTTGTAAAAAGCCAAAAGTGGACACTGGGGGTATCGATCCCCCTACCTCGAAGCGGGCGCTCTACCATTTGAGCTAAGCGCCCAGATAACAACCCCAACCGCCACCCAATCGACGCGCTCATTGCACGCTCACATACATTTGCAAGCATGCACCCTACACGTCACACCTGCGCACACAACCCATCACACGTGCCTTTCATAGCGCATGCCTCCTCCTTGAAAGCAAACGCTGCTGCGGTCGCTCGTTTTGCCCCACCGCACGACGAACCGCTCGCTCCGTCCTCTGCGCTTCCGCAGCCTCCATAGGACGTGGCCTCACAGCCTGCCCACGTTGCATCCATCTCGCGAGTCACTAATCGCCGAGCTGAGGTTGAAGTGAGAGACGGAACCCGCCATTAGGACGTCACACCAGGGGACTCGAACCCCGCTGCATCGGTCGATCTCCGACTGGTTGCTGGTTTGGTTACTACTGCTCGTGTCCGTCAGACAGCGCACTGGCTACGAGTCAAAACTATAGCTCGTGTCATGTCAATGTCGAGAGCTGACCAGACACGATCTTGTGGTTTAGCAGAATATGCGGTCTGACTGATGAGTCAGTCGAGTGCATGCACACGACGGTCAAAAGGCGTTCAGTGAGGAGAGAGGCTTACTAGCGACAGCACAGGTCGCTCCGAGCATGGGGCGAGTGTGACGGGCACCAGAAGGCTGCGAGCGAGGCAGGAAGTGGTAAACAGTCGATGGCGCAAAAAGTGGTATATTTGTAAAAAGCCAAAAGTGGACACTGGGGTATCGATCCCCCTACCTCGAAGCGGGCGCTCTACCATTTGAGCTAAGCGCCCAGATAACAACCCCAACCGCCACCCAATCGACGCGCTCATTGCACGCTCACATACATTTGCAAGCATGCACCCTACACGTCACACCTGCGCACACAACCCATCACACGTGCCTTTCTATAGCGCATGCCTCCTCCTTGAAAGCAAACGCTGCTGCGGTCGCTCGTTTTGCCCCACCGCACGACGAACCGCTCGCTCCGTCCTCTGCGCTTCCGCAGCCTCCATAGGACGTGGCCTCACAGCCTGCCCACGTTGCATCCATCTCGCGAGTCACTAATCGCCGAGCTGAGGTTGAAGTGAGAGACGGAACCCGCCATTAGGACGTCACACCAGGGGACTCGAACCCCCGCTGCATCGGTCGATCTCCGACTGGTTGCTGGTTTGGTTACTACTGCTCGTGTCCGTCAGACAGCGCACTGGCTACGAGTCAAAACTATAGCTCGTGTCATGTCAATGTCGAGCTGACCAGACACGATCTTGTGGTTTAGCAGAATATGCGGTCTGACTGATGAGTCAGTCGAGTGCATGCACACGACGGTCAAAAAGCGTTCAGTGAGGAGAGAGGCTTACTAGCGACAGCACAGGTCGCTCCGAGCATGGGGCGAGTGTGACGGGCACCAGAAGGCTGCGAGCGAGGCAGGAAGTGGTAAACAGTCGATGGCGCAAAAAGTGGTATATTTGTAAAAAGCCAAAAGTGGACACTGGGGTATCGATCCCCCTACCTCGAAGCGGGCGCTCTACCATTTGAGCTAAGCGCCCAGATAACAACCCCAACCGCCACCCAATCGACGCGCTCATTGCACGCTCACATACATTTGCAAGCATGCACCTACACGTCACACCTGCGCACACAACCCATCACACGTGCCTTTCATAGCGCATGCCTCCTCCTTGAAAGCAAACGCTGCTGCGGTCGCTCGTTTTGCCCCACCGCACGACGAACCGCTCGCTCCGTCCTCTGCGCTTCCGCAGCCTCCATAGGACGTGGCCTCACAGCCTGCCCACGTTGCATCCATCTCGCGAGTCACTAATCGCCGAGCTGAGGTTGAAGTGAGAGACGGAACCCGCCATTAGGACGTCACACCAGGGGACTCGAACCCCGCTGCATCGGTCGATCTCCGACTGGTTGCTGGTTTGGTTACTACTGCTCGTGTCCGTCAGACAGCGCACTGGCTACGAGTCAAAACTATAGCTCGTGTCATGTCAATGTCGAGAGCTGACCAGACACGATCTTGTGGTTTAGCAGAATATGCGGTCTGACTGATGAGTCAGTCGAGTGCATGCACACGACGGTCAAAAAGGCGTTCAGTGAGGAGAGAGGCTTACTAGCGACAGCACAGGTCGCTCCGAGCATGGGGCGAGTGTGACGGGCACCAGAAGGCTGCGAGCGAGGCAGGAAGTGGTAAACAGTCGATGGCGCAAAAAGTGGTATATTTGTAAAAAGCCAAAAGTGGACACTGGGGGTATCGATCCCCCTACCTCGAAGCGGGCGCTCTACCATTTGAGCTAAGCGCCCAGATAACAACCCCAACCGCCACCCAATCGACGCGCTCATTGCACGCTCACACACATTTGCAAGCATGCACCTACACGTCACACCTGCGCACACAACCCATCACACGTGCCTTTCATAGCGCATGCCTCCTCCTTGAAAGCAAACGCTGCTGCGGTCGCTCGTTTTGCCCCACCGCACGACGAACCGCTCGCTCCGTCCTCTGCGCTTCCGCAGCCTCCATAGGACGTGGCCTCACAGCCTGCCCACGTTGCATCCATCTCGCGAGTCACTAATCGCCGAGCTGAGGTTGAAGTGAGAGACGGAACCCGCCATTAGGACGTCACACCAGGGGACTCGAACCCCGCTGCATCGGTCGATCTCCGACTGGTTGCTGGTTTGGTTACTACTGCTCGTGTCCGTCAGACAGCGCACTGGCTACGAGTCAAAACTATAGCTCGTGTCATGTCAATGTCGAGAGCTGACCAGACACGATCTTGTGGTTTAGCAGAATATGCGGTCTGACTGATGAGTCAGTCGAGTGCATGCACACGACGGTCAAAAGGCGTTCAGTGAGGAGAGAGGCTTACTAGCGACAGCACAGGTCGCTCCGAGCATGGGGCGAGTGTGACGGGCACCAGAAGGCTGCGAGCGAGGCAGGAAGTGGTAAACAGTCGATGGCGCAAAAAGTGGTATATTTGTAAAAAGCCAAAAGTGGACACTGGGGTATCGATCCCCCTACCTCGAAGCGGGCGCTCTACCATTTGAGCTAAGCGCCCAGATAACAACCCCAACCGCCACCCAATCGACGCGCTCATTGCACGCTCACATACATTTGCAAGCATGCACCCTACACGTCACACCTGCGCACACAACCCATCACACGTGCCTTTCATAGCGCATGCCTCCTCCTTGAAAGCAAACGCTGCTGCGGTCGCTCGTTTTGCCCCACCGCACGACGAACCGCTCGCCCGTCCTCTGCGCTTCCGCAGCCTCCATAGGACGTGGCCTCACAGCCTGCCCACGTTGCATCCATCTCGCGAGTCACTAATCGCCGAGCTGAGGTTGAAGTGAGAGACGGAACCCGCCATTAGGACGTCACACCAGGGGACTCGAACCCCGCTGCATCGGTCGATCTCCGACTGGTTGCTGGTTTGGTTACTACTGCTCGTGTCCGTCAGACAGCGCACTGGCTACGAGTCAAAACTATAGCTCGTGTCATGTCAATGTCGAGAGCTGACCAGACACGATCTTGTGGTTTAGCAGAATATGCGGTCTGACTGATGAGTCAGTCGAGTGCATGCACACGACGGTCAAAAGGCGTTCAGTGAGGAGAGAGGCTTACTAGCGACAGCACAGGTCGCTCCGAGCATGGGGCGAGTGTGACGGGCACCAGAAGGCTGCGAGCGAGGCAGGAAGTGGTAAACAGTCGATGGCGCAAAAAGTGGTATATTTGTAAAAAGCCAAAAGTGGACACTGGGGTATCGATCCCCCTACCTCGAAGCGGGCGCTCTACCATTTGAGCTAAGCGCCCAGATAACAACCCCAACCGCCACCCAATCGACGCGCTCATTGCACGCTCACACACATTTGCAAGCATGCACCTACACGTCACACCTGCGCACACAACCCATCACACGTGCCTTTCATAGCGCATGCCTCCTCCTTGAAAGCAACGCTGCTGCGGTCGCTCGTTTTGCCCCACCGCACGACGAACCGCTCGCTCCGTCCTCTGCGCTTCCGCAGCCTCCATAGGACGTGGCCTCACAGCCTGCCCACGTTGCATCCATCTCGCGAGTCACTAATCGCCGAGCTGAGGTTGAAGTGAGAGACGGAACCCGCCATTAGGACGTCACACCAGGGGACTCGAACCCCGCTGCATCGGTCGATCTCCGACTGGTTGCTGGTTTGGTTACTACTGCTCGTGTCCGTCAGACAGCGCACTGGCTACGAGTCAAAACTATAGCTCGTGTCATGTCAATGTCGAGAGCTGACCAGACACGATCTTGTGGTTTAGCAGAATATGCGGTCTGACTGATGAGTCAGTCGAGTGCATGCACACGACGGTCAAAAGGCGTTCAGTGAGGAGAGAGGCTTACTAGCGACAGCACAGGTCGCTCCGAGCATGGGGCGAGTGTGACGGGCACCAGAAGGCTGCGAGCGAGGCAGGAAGTGGTAAACAGTCGATGGCGCAAAAAGTGGTATATTTGTAAAAAGCCAAAAGTGGACACTGGGGGTATCGATCCCCCTACCTCGAAGCGGGCGCTCTACCATTTGAGCTAAGCGCCCAGATAACAACCCCAACCGCCACCCAATCGACGCGCTCATTGCACGCTCACATACATTTGCAAGCATGCACCCTACACGTCACACCTGCGCACACAACCCATCACACGTGCCTTTCTATAGCGCATGCCTCCTCCTTGAAAGCAAACGCTGCTGCGGTCGCTCGTTTTGCCCCACCGCACGACGAACCGCTCGCTCCGTCCTCTGCGCTTCCGCAGCCTCCATAGGACGTGGCCTCACAGCCTGCCCACGTTGCATCCATCTCGCGAGTCACTAATCGCCGAGCTGAGGTTGAAGTGAGAGACGGAACCCGCCATTAGGACGTCACACCAGGGGACTCGAACCCCGCTGCATCGGTCGATCTCCGACTGGTTGCTGGTTTGGTTACTACTGCTCGTGTCCGTCAGACAGCGCACTGGCTACGAGTCAAAACTATAGCTCGTGTCATGTCAATGTCGAGCTGACCAGACACGATCTTGTGGTTTAGCAGAATATGCGGTCTGACTGATGAGTCAGTCGAGTGCATGCACACGACGGTCAAAAGGCGTTCAGTGAGGAGAGAGGCTTACTAGCGACAGCACAGGTCGCTCCGAGCATGGGGCGAGTGTGACGGGCACCAGAAGGCTGCGAGCGAGGCAGGAAGTGGTAAACAGTCGATGGCGCAAAAAGTGGTATATTTGTAAAAAGCCAAAAGTGGACACTGGGGGTATCGATCCCCCTACCTCGAAGCGGGCGCTCTACCATTTGAGCTAAGCGCCCAGATAACAACCCCAACCGCCACCCAATCGACGCGCTCATTGCACGCTCACACATTTGCAAGCATGCACCCTACACGTCACACCTGCGCACACAACCCATCACACGTGCCTTTCATAGCGCATGCCTCCTCCTTGAAAGCAAACGCTGCTGCGGTCGCTCGTTTTGCCCCACCGCACGACGAACCGCTCGCTCCGTCCTCTGCGCTTCCGCAGCCTCCATAGGACGTGGCCTCACAGCCTGCCCACGTTGCATCCATCTCGCGAGTCACTAATCGCCGAGCTGAGGTTGAAGTGAGAGACGGAACCCGCCATTAGGACGTCACACCAGGGGACTCGAACCCTGCTGCATCGGTCGATCTCCGACTGGTTGCTGGTTTGGTTACTACTGCTCGTGTCCGTCAGACAGCGCACTGGCTACGAGTCAAAACTATAGCTCGTGTCATGTCAATGTCGAGAGCTGACCAGACACGATCTTGTGGTTTAGCAGAATATGCGGTCTGACTGATGAGTCAGTCGAGTGCATGCACACGACGGTCAAAAGGCGTTCAGTGAGGAGAGAGGCTTACTAGCGACAGCACAGGTCGCTCCGAGCATGGGGCGAGTGTGACGGGCACCAGAAGGCTGCGAGCGAGGCAGGAAGTGGTAAACAGTCGATGGCGCAAAAAGTGGTATATTTGTAAAAAGCCAAAAGTGGACACTGGGGGTATCGATCCCCCTACCTCGAAGCGGGCGCTCTACCATTTGAGCTAAGCGCCCAGATAACAACCCCAACCGCCACCCAATCGACGCGCTCATTGCACGCTCACACACATTTGCAAGCATGCACCTACACGTCACACCTGCGCACACAACCCATCACACGTGCCTTTCATAGCGCATGCCTCCTCCTTGAAAGCAAACGCTGCTGCGGTCGCTCGTTTTGCCCCACCGCACGACGAACCGCTCGCTCCGTCCTCTGCGCTTCCGCAGCCTCCATAGGACGTGGCCTCACAGCCTGCCCACGTTGCATCCATCTCGCGAGTCACTAATCGCCGAGCTGAGGTTGAAGTGAGAGACGGAACCCGCCATTAGGACGTCACACCAGGGGACTCGAACCCCCGCTGCATCGGTCGATCTCCGACTGGTTGCTGGTTTGGTTACTACTGCTCGTGTCCGTCAGACAGCGCACTGGCTACGAGTCAAAACTATAGCTCGTGTCATGTCAATGTCGAGCTGACCAGACACGATCTTGTGGTTTAGCAGAATATGCGGTCTGACTGATGAGTCAGTCGAGTGCATGCACACGACGGTCAAAAGGCGTTCAGTGAGGAGAGAGGCTTACTAGCGACAGCACAGGTCGCTCCGAGCATGGGGCGAGTGTGACGGGCACCAGAAGGCTGCGAGCGAGGCAGGAAGTGGTAAACAGTCGATGGCGCAAAAAGTGGTATATTTGTAAAAAGCCAAAAGTGGACACTGGGGGTATCGATCCCCCTACCTCGAAGCGGGCGCTCTACCATTTGAGCTAAGCGCCCAGATAACAACCCCAACCGCCACCCAATCGACGCGCTCATTGCACGCTCACATACATTTGCAAGCATGCACCCTACACGTCACACCTGCGCACACAACCCATCACACGTGCCTTTCTATAGCGCATGCCTCCTCCTTGAAAGCAACGCTGCTGCGGTCGCTCGTTTTGCCCCACCGCACGACGAACCGCTCGCTCCGTCCTCTGCGCTTCCGCAGCCTCCATAGGACGTGGCCTCACAGCCTGCCCACGTTGCATCCATCTCGCGAGTCACTAATCGCCGAGCTGAGGTTGAAGTGAGAGACGGAACCCGCCATTAGGACGTCACACCAGGGGACTCGAACCCCGCTGCATCGGTCGATCTCCGACTGGTTGCTGGTTTGGTTACTACTGCTCGTGTCCGTCAGACAGCGCACTGGCTACGAGTCAAAACTATAGCTCGTGTCATGTCAATGTCGAGCTGACCAGACACGATCTTGTGGTTTAGCAGAATATGCGGTCTGACTGATGAGTCAGTCGAGTGCATGCACACGACGGTCAAAAGGCGTTCAGTGAGGAGAGAGGCTTACTAGCGACAGCACAGGTCGCTCCGAGCATGGGGCGAGTGTGACGGGCACCAGAAGGCTGCGAGCGAGGCAGGAAGTGGTAAACAGTCGATGGCGCAAAAAGTGGTATATTTGTAAAAAGCCAAAAGTGGACACTGGGGGTATCGATCCCCCTACCTCGAAGCGGGCGCTCTACCATTTGAGCTAAGCGCCCAGATAACAACCCCAACCGCCACCCAATCGACGCGCTCATTGCACGCTCACACACATTTGCAAGCATGCACCCACACGTCACACCTGCGCACACAACCCATCACACGTGCCTTTCATAGCGCATGCCTCCTCCTTGAAAGCAAACGCTGCTGCGGTCGCTCGTTTTGCCCCACCGCACGACGAACCGCTCGCTCCGTCCTCTGCGCTTCCGCAGCCTCCATAGGACGTGGCCTCACAGCCTGCCCACGTTGCATCCATCTCGCGAGTCACTAATCGCCGAGCTGAGGTTGAAGTGAGAGACGGAACCCGCCATTAGGACGTCACACCAGGGGACTCGAACCCCGCTGCATCGGTCGATCTCCGACTGGTTGCTGGTTTGGTTACTACTGCTCGTGTCCGTCAGACAGCGCACTGGCTACGAGTCAAAACTATAGCTCGTGTCATGTCAATGTCGAGCTGACCAGACACGATCTTGTGGTTTAGCAGAATATGCGGTCTGACTGATGAGTCAGTCGAGTGCATGCACACGACGGTCAAAAGGCGTTCAGTGAGGAGAGAGGCTTACTAGCGACAGCACAGGTCGCTCCGAGCATGGGGCGAGTGTGACGGGCACCAGAAGGCTGCGAGCGAGGCAGGAAGTGGTAAACAGTCGATGGCGCAAAAAGTGGTATATTTGTAAAAAGCCAAAAGTGGACACTGGGGTATCGATCCCCCTACCTCGAAGCGGGCGCTCTACCATTTGAGCTAAGCGCCCAGATAACAACCCCAACCGCCACCCAATCGACGCGCTCATTGCACGCTCACACACATTTGCAAGCATGCACCTACACGTCACACCTGCGCACACAACCCATCACACGTGCCTTTCATAGCGCATGCCTCCTCCTTGAAAGCAAACGCTGCTGCGGTCGCTCGTTTTGCCCCACCGCACGACGAACCGCTCGCTCCGTCCTCTGCGCTTCCGCAGCCTCCATAGGACGTGGCCTCACAGCCTGCCCACGTTGCATCCATCTCGCGAGTCACTAATCGCCGAGCTGAGGTTGAAGTGAGAGACGGAACCCGCCATTAGGACGTCACACCAGGGGACTCGAACCCCGCTGCATCGGTCGATCTCCGACTGGTTGCTGGTTTGGTTACTCCTGCTCGTGTCCGTCAGACAGCGCACTGGCTACGAGTCAAAACTATAGCTCGTGTCATGTCAATGTCGAGAGCTGACCAGACACGATCTTGTGGTTTAGCAGAATATGCGGTCTGACTGATGAGTCAGTCGAGTGCATGCACACGACGGTCAAAAGGCGTTCAGTGAGGAGAGAGGCTTACTAGCGACAGCACAGGTCGCTCCGAGCATGGGGCGAGTGTGACGGGCACCAGAAGGCTGCGAGCGAGGCAGGAAGTGGTAAACAGTCGATGGCGCAAAAAGTGGTATATTTGTAAAAAGCCAAAAGTGGACACTGGGGGTATCGATCCCCCTACCTCGAAGCGGGCGCTCTACCATTTGAGCTAAGCGCCCAGATAACAACCCCAACCGCCACCCAATCGACGCGCTCATTGCACGCTCACATACATTTGCAAGCATGCACCCTACACGTCACACCTGCGCACACAACCCATCACACGTGCCTTTCATAGCGCATGCCTCCTCCTTGAAAGCAAACGCTGCTGCGGTCGCTCGTTTTGCCCCACCGCACGACGAACCGCTCGCTCCGTCCTCTGCGCGCAGCCTCCATAGGACGTGGCCTCACAGCCTGCCCACGTTGCATCCATCTCGCGAGTCACTAATCGCCGAGCTGAGGTTGAAGTGAGAGACGGAACCCGCCATTAGGACGTCACACCAGGGGACTCGAACCCCCGCTGCATCGGTCGATCTCCGACTGGTTGCTGGTTTGGTTACTACTGCTCGTGTCCGTCAGACAGCGCACTGGCTACGAGTCAAAACTATAGCTCGTGTCATGTCAATGTCGAGAGCTGACCAGACACGATCTTGTGGTTTAGCAGAATATGCGGTCTGACTGATGAGTCAGTCGAGTGCATGCACACGACGGTCAAAAAGCGTTCAGTGAGGAGAGAGGCTTACTAGCGACAGCACAGGTCGCTCCGAGCATGGGGCGAGTGTGACGGGCACCAGAAGGCTGCGAGCGAGGCAGGAAGTGGTAAACAGTCGATGGCGCAAAAAGTGGTATATTTGTAAAAAGCCAAAAGTGGACACTGGGGTATCGATCCCCCTACCTCGAAGCGGGCGCTCTACCATTTGAGCTAAGCGCCCAGATAACAACCCCAACCGCCACCCAATCGACGCGCTCATTGCACGCTCACACATTTGCAAGCATGCACCCTACACGTCACACCTGCGCACACAACCCATCACACGTGCCTTTCATAGCGCATGCCTCCTCCTTGAAAGCAAACGCTGCTGCGGTCGCTCGTTTTGCCCCACCGCACGACGAACCGCTCGCTCCGTCCTCTGCGCTTCCGCAGCCTCCATAGGACGTGGCCTCACAGCCTGCCCACGTTGCATCCATCTCGCGAGTCACTAATCGCCGAGCTGAGGTTGAAGTGAGAGACGGAACCCGCCATTAGGACGTCACACCAGGGGACTCGAACCCCGCTGCATCGGTCGATCTCCGACTGGTTGCTGGTTTGGTTACTACTGCTCGTGTCCGTCAGACAGCGCACTGGCTACGAGTCAAAACTATAGCTCGTGTCATGTCAATGTCGAGAGCTGACCAGACACGATCTTGTGGTTTAGCAGAATATGCGGTCTGACTGATGAGTCAGTCGAGTGCATGCACGACGGTCAAAAAGGCGTTCAGTGAGGAGAGAGGCTTACTAGCGACAGCACAGGTCGCTCCGAGCATGGGGCGAGTGTGACGGGCACCAGAAGGCTGCGAGCGAGGCAGGAAGTGGTAAACAGTCGATGGCGCAAAAAGTGGTATATTTGTAAAAAGCCAAAAGTGGACACTGGGGTATCGATCCCCCTACCTCGAAGCGGGCGCTCTACCATTTGAGCTAAGCGCCCAGATAACAACCCCAACCGCCACCCAATCGACGCGCTCATTGCACGCTCACACACATTTGCAAGCATGCACCCTACACGTCACACCTGCGCACACAACCCATCACACGTGCCTTTCATAGCGCATGCCTCCTCCTTGAAAGCAAACGCTGCTGCGGTCGCTCGTTTTGCCCCACCGCACGACGAACCGCTCGCTCCGTCCTCTGCGCTTCCGCAGCCTCCATAGGACGTGGCCTCACAGCCTGCCCACGTTGCATCCATCTCGCGAGTCACTAATCGCCGAGCTGAGGTTGAAGTGAGAGACGGAACCCGCCATTAGGACGTCACACCAGGGGACTCGAACCCCGCTGCATCGGTCGATCTCCGACTGGTTGCTGGTTTGGTTACTACTGCTCGTGTCCGTCAGACAGCGCACTGGCTACGAGTCAAAACTATAGCTCGTGTCATGTCAATGTCGAGCTGACCAGACACGATCTTGTGGTTTAGCAGAATATGCGGTCTGACTGATGAGTCAGTCGAGTGCATGCACACGACGGTCAAAAGGCGTTCAGTGAGGAGAGAGGCTTACTAGCGACAGCACAGGTCGCTCCGAGCATGGGGCGAGTGTGACGGGCACCAGAAGGCTGCGAGCGAGGCAGGAAGTGGTAAACAGTCGATGGCGCAAAAAGTGGTATATTTGTAAAAAGCCAAAAGTGGACACTGGGGGTATCGATCCCCCTACCTCGAAGCGGGCGCTCTACCATTTGAGCTAAGCGCCCAGATAACAACCCCAACCGCCACCCAATCGACGCGCTCATTGCACGCTCACACATTTGCAAGCATGCACCCTACACGTCACACCTGCGCACACAACCCATCACACGTGCCTTTCTATAGCGCATGCCTCCTCCTTGAAAGCAAACGCTGCTGCGGTCGCTCGTTTTGCCCCACCGCACGACGAACCGCTCGCTCCGTCCTCTGCGCTTCCGCAGCCTCCATAGGACGTGGCCTCACAGCCTGCCCACGTTGCATCCATCTCGCGAGTCACTAATCGCCGAGCTGAGGTTGAAGTGAGAGACGGAACCCGCCATTAGGACGTCACACCAGGGGACTCGAACCCCGCTGCATCGGTCGATCTCCGACTGGTTGCTGGTTTGGTTACTACTGCTCGTGTCCGTCAGACAGCGCACTGGCTACGAGTCAAAACTATAGCTCGTGTCATGTCAATGTCGAGCTGACCAGACACGATCTTGTGGTTTAGCAGAATATGCGGTCTGACTGATGAGTCAGTCGAGTGCATGCACACGACGGTCAAAAGGCGTTCAGTGAGGAGAGAGGCTTACTAGCGACAGCACAGGTCGCTCCGAGCATGGGGCGAGTGTGACGGGCACCAGAAGGCTGCGAGCGAGGCAGGAAGTGGTAAACAGTCGATGGCGCAAAAAGTGGTATATTTGTAAAAAGCCAAAAGTGGACACTGGGGTATCGATCCCCCTACCTCGAAGCGGGCGCTCTACCATTTGAGCTAAGCGCCCAGATAACAACCCCAACCGCCACCCAATCGACGCGCTCATTGCACGCTCACACACATTTGCAAGCATGCACCCTACACGTCACACCTGCGCACACAACCCATCACACGTGCCTTTCATAGCGCATGCCTCCTCCTTGAAAGCAAACGCTGCTGCGGTCGCTCGTTTTGCCCCACCGCACGACGAACCGCTCGCTCCGTCCTCTGCGCTTCCGCAGCCTCCATAGGACGTGGCCTCACAGCCTGCCCACGTTGCATCCATCTCGCGAGTCACTAATCGCCGAGCTGAGGTTGAAGTGAGAGACGGAACCCGCCATTAGGACGTCACACCAGGGGACTCGAACCCCGCTGCATCGGTCGATCTCCGACTGGTTGCTGGTTTGGTTACTACTGCTCGTGTCCGTCAGACAGCGCACTGGCTACGAGTCAAAACTATAGCTCGTGTCATGTCAATGTCGAGCTGACCAGACACGATCTTGTGGTTTAGCAGAATATGCGGTCTGACTGATGAGTCAGTCGAGTGCATGCACACGACGGTCAAAAGGCGTTCAGTGAGGAGAGAGGCTTACTAGCGACAGCACAGGTCGCTCCGAGCATGGGGCGAGTGTGACGGGCACCAGAAGGCTGCGAGCGAGGCAGGAAGTGGTAAACAGTCGATGGCGCAAAAAGTGGTATATTTGTAAAAAGCCAAAAGTGGACACTGGGGGTATCGATCCCCCTACCTCGAAGCGGGCGCTCTACCATTTGAGCTAAGCGCCCAGATAACAACCCCAACCGCCACCCAATCGACGCGCTCATTGCACGCTCACACACATTTGCAAGCATGCACCCTACACGTCACACCTGCGCACACAACCCATCACACGTGCCTTTCATAGCGCATGCCTCCTCCTTGAAAGCAAACGCTGCTGCGGTCGCTCGTTTTGCCCCACCGCACGACGAACCGCTCGCTCCGTCCTCTGCGCTTCCGCAGCCTCCATAGGACGTGGCCTCACAGCCTGCCCACGTTGCATCCATCTCGCGAGTCACTAATCGCCGAGCTGAGGTTGAAGTGAGAGACGGAACCCGCCATTAGGACGTCACACCAGGGGACTCGAACCCCGCTGCATCGGTCGATCTCCGACTGGTTGCTGGTTTGGTTACTACTGCTCGTGTCCGTCAGACAGCGCACTGGCTACGAGTCAAAACTATAGCTCGTGTCATGTCAATGTCGAGAGCTGACCAGACACGATCTTGTGGTTTAGCAGAATATGCGGTCTGACTGATGAGTCAGTCGAGTGCATGCACACGACGGTCAAAAGGCGTTCAGTGAGGAGAGAGGCTTACTAGCGACAGCACAGGTCGCTCCGAGCATGGGGCGAGTGTGACGGGCACCAGAAGGCTGCGAGCGAGGCAGGAAGTGGTAAACAGTCGATGGCGCAAAAAGTGGTATATTTGTAAAAAGCCAAAAGTGGACACTGGGGGTATCGATCCCCCTACCTCGAAGCGGGCGCTCTACCATTTGAGCTAAGCGCCCAGATAACAACCCCAACCGCCACCCAATCGACGCGCTCATTGCACGCTCACATTTTGCAAGCATGCACCCTACACGTCACACCTGCGCACACAACCCATCACACGTGCCTTTCATAGCGCATGCCTCCTCCTTGAAAGCAAACGCTGCTGCGGTCGCTCGTTTTGCCCCACCGCACGACGAACCGCTCGCTCCGTCCTCTGCGCTTCCGCAGCCTCCATAGGACGTGGCCTCACAGCCTGCCCACGTTGCATCCATCTCGCGAGTCACTAATCGCCGAGCTGAGGTTGAAGTGAGAGACGGAACCCGCCATTAGGACGTCACACCAGGGGACTCGAACCCCGCTGCATCGGTCGATCTCCGACTGGTTGCTGGTTTGGTTACTACTGCTCGTGTCCGTCAGACAGCGCACTGGCTACGAGTCAAAACTATAGCTCGTGTCATGTCAATGTCGAGAGCTGACCAGACACGATCTTGTGGTTTAGCAGAATATGCGGTCTGACTGATGAGTCAGTCGAGTGCATGCACGACGGTCAAAAGGCGTTCAGTGAGGAGAGAGCTTACTAGCGACAGCACAGGTCGCTCCGAGCATGGGGCGAGTGTGACGGGCACCAGAAGGCTGCGAGCGAGGCAGGAAGTGGTAAACAGTCGATGGCGCAAAAAGTGGTATATTTGTAAAAAGCCAAAAGTGGACACTGGGGGTATCGATCCCCTACCTCGAAGCGGGCGCTCTACCATTTGAGCTAAGCGCCCAGATAACAACCCCAACCGCCACCCAATCGACGCGCTCATTGCACGCTCACATACATTTGCAAGCATGCACCCTACACGTCACACCTGCGCACACAACCCATCACACGTGCCTTTCATAGCGCATGCCTCCTCCTTGAAAGCAAACGCTGCTGCGGTCGCTCGTTTTGCCCCACCGCACGACGAACCGCTCGCTCCGTCCTCTGCGCTTCCGCAGCCTCCATAGGACGTGGCCTCACAGCCTGCCCACGTTGCATCCATCTCGCGAGTCACTAATCGCCGAGCTGAGGTTGAAGTGAGAGACGGAACCCGCCATTAGGACGTCACACCAGGGGACTCGAACCCCGCTGCATCGGTCGATCTCCGACTGGTTGCTGGTTTGGTTACTCCTGCTCGTGTCCGTCAGACAGCGCACTGGCTACGAGTCAAAACTATAGCTCGTGTCATGTCAATGTCGAGAGCTGACCAGACACGATCTTGTGGTTTAGCAGAATATGCGGTCTGACTGATGAGTCAGTCGAGTGCATGCACACGACGGTCAAAAAGCGTTCAGTGAGGAGAGAGGCTTACTAGCGACAGCACAGGTCGCTCCGAGCATGGGGCGAGTGTGACGGGCACCAGAAGGCTGCGAGCGAGGCAGGAAGTGGTAAACAGTCGATGGCGCAAAAAGTGGTATATTTGTAAAAAGCCAAAAGTGGACACTGGGGGTATCGATCCCCCTACCTCGATGCGAAGCGGGCGCTCTACCATTTGAGCTAAGCGCCCAGATAACAACCCCAACCGCCACCCAATCGACGCGCTCATTGCACGCTCACACACATTTGCAAGCATGCACCCTACACGTCACACCTGCGCACACAACCCATCACACGTGCCTTTCATAGCGCATGCCTCCTCCTTGAAAGCAAACGCTGCTGCGGTCGCTCGTTTTGCCCCACCGCACGACGAACCGCTCGCTCCGTCCTCTGCGCTTCCGCAGCCTCCATAGGACGTGGCCTCACAGCCTGCCCACGTTGCATCCATCTCGCGAGTCACTAATCGCCGAGCTGAGGTTGAAGTGAGAGACGGAACCCGCCATTAGGACGTCACACCAGGGGACTCGAACCCCGCTGCATCGGTCGATCTCCGACTGGTTGCTGGTTTGGTTACTCCTGCTCGTGTCCGTCAGACAGCGCACTGGCTACGAGTCAAAACTATAGCTCGTGTCATGTCGAGAGCTGACCAGACACGATCTTGTGGTTTAGCAGAATATGCGGTCTGACTGATGAGTCAGTCGAGTGCATGCACACGACGGTCAAAAAGCGTTCAGTGAGGAGAGGCTTACTAGCGACAGCACAGGTCGCTCCGAGCATGGGGCGAGTGTGACGGGCACCAGAAGGCTGCGAGCGAGGCAGGAAGTGGTAAACAGTCGATGGCGCAAAAAGTGGTATATTTGTAAAAGCCAAAAGTGGACACTGGGGTATCGATCCCCTACCTCGCATGCGAAGCGGGCGCTCTACCATTTGAGCTAAGCGCCCAGATAACAACCCCAACCGCCACCCAATCGACGCGCTCATTGCACGCTCACATACATTTGCAAGCATGCACCCTACACGTCACACCTGCGCACACAACCCATCACACGTGCCTTTCATAGCGCATGCCTCCTCCTTGAAAGCAAACGCTGCTGCGGTCGCTCGTTTTGCCCCACCGCACGACGAACCGCTCGCTCCGTCCTCTGCGCTTCCGCAGCCTCCATAGGACGTGGCCTCACAGCCTGCCCACGTTGCATCCATCTCGCGAGTCACTAATCGCCGAGCTGAGGTTGAAGTGAGAGACGGAACCCGCCATTAGGACGTCACACCAGGGGACTCGAACCCCGCTGCATCGGTCGATCTCCGACTGGTTGCTGGTTTGGTTACTCCTGCTCGTGTCCGTCAGACAGCGCACTGGCTACGAGTCAAAACTATAGCTCGTGTCATGTCAATGTCGAGAGCTGACCAGACACGATCTTGTGGTTTAGCAGAATATGCGGTCTGACTGATGAGTCAGTCGAGTGCATGCACACGACGGTCAAAAAGGCGTTCAGTGAGGAGAGAGGCTTACTAGCGACAGCACAGGTCGCTCCGAGCATGGGGCGAGTGTGACGGGCACCAGAAGGCTGCGAGCGAGGCAGGAAGTGGTAAACAGTCGATGGCGCAAAAGTGGTATATTTGTAAAAAGCCAAAGTGGACACTGGGGGTATCGATCCCCCTACCTCGAAGCGGGCGCTCTACCATTTGAGCTAAGCGCCCAGATAACAACCCCAACCGCCACCCAATCGACGCGCTCATTGCACGCTCACATACATTTGCAAGCATGCACCCTACACGTCACACCTGCGCACACAACCCATCACACGTGCCTTCATAGCGCATGCCTCCTCCTTGAAAGCAAACGCTGCTGCGGTCGCTCGTTTTGCCCCACCGCACGACGAACCGCTCGCTCCGCTCTGCGCCCAGCCTCCATAGGACGTGGCCTCACAGCCTGCCCACGTTGCATCCATCTCGCGAGTCACTAATCGCCGAGCTGAGGTTGAAGTGAGAGACGGAACCCGCCATTAGGACGTCAGACTCGAACCGCTGCATCGGTCGATCTCCGACTGGTTGCTGGTTTGGTTACTACTGCTCGTGTCCGTCAGACAGCGCACTGGCTACGAGTCAAAACTATAGCTCGTGTCATGTCAATGTCGAGAGCTGACCAGACACGATCTTGTGGTTTAGCAGAATATGCGGTCTGACTGATGAGTCAGTCGAGTGCATGCACACGACGGTCAAAAAGCGTTCAGTGAGGAGAGAGGCTTACTAGCGACAGCACAGGTCGCTCCGAGCATGGGGCGAGTGTGACGGGCACCAGAAGGCTGCGAGCGAGGCAGGAAGTGGTAAACAGTCGATGGCGCAAAAGTGGTATATTTGTAAAGCCAAAGTGGACACTGGGGTATCGATCCCCCTACCTCGAAGCGGGCGCTCTACCATTTGAGCTAAGCGCCCAGATAACAACCCCAACCGCCACCCAATCGACGCGCTCATTGCACGCTCACACACATTGCAAGCATGCACCCTACACGTCACACCTGCGCACACAACCATCACGTGCCTTTCATAGCGCATGCCTCCTCCTTGAAAGCA
>JAAKBD010000107.1:0-45546 GCA_012656105.1 Phytophthora syringae
CTTCATTCCTCAATCTTCGCTCGAGGCCACACAACGAACGTCTCTTTTAGAAACGCCCGCAGCAATGGCCGAGTCGGTGTCCTGCGTCCTGTGCTGCAACGTCATCGACAACGCGGACCGCTTCAACACCGTGGGCGTGTGCAACCACAAAGGCTGCTGCAGCATCTGCGCGCTGCGGCTGCGGCAGCTGCTGGGACAGAACTCGTGCGTCATGTGCAAGACGGACATGCCGCGCGTCGTCTGCGTGACGCGCGAGGACGAGAGCTTCGAGTCGTTCCAGGACTGGGGGACAATATCGGCCCTGCGCACGTGTTCGACGAGGCCTCGGCCATGTTTTTCCTCAAGGAAGACTACGCCAAGCGCATCCGCAAGCTGCGCGACCCGTTCTGCAAGAAATGCGGCAAGAAGTTCGCGACCGTGGCCGCTCTACGCACGCACGTGCTGGACGTGCACGGCCTGCAGTACTGCAGCATTTGTCTGGAGAACAAGAAGGTTTTCATCGAGGAGCTCGAGCTGTTCACCAAGGAGCAGCTCAAGAAACACAACAACAAGGGCGACCCGCACAATGGCTTTATGGGCCACCCCGGTGCGACTTTTGCTTCTCGAGGTTTTACTCCACCACGGAGCTGTACGACCACCTGAGAAAGAACCACTTCGAGTGCGATATCTGCCTCTACCAGCTGCACGTCACCAACAGGTACTACAAGGACTACAACGACCTGCAGAACCACTTCCGAGCCGACCACTTTCTGTGCGAAGAGCGCGAGTGTCTCGCCAAGAAGTTCGTGGTTTTCAAGAGCCATTTGGACTTGCAGGGACATGTAGCGGTGGACCACCCGCACATCAAGAGCAGTCGCAAGATCGACGTGCACTTCACGGTACGACGAGCCTCGCAGGAGATGAAGACGACTTTGAAGACCCGAGGAGGTTCGACCAGCAGCCTTCAAGCGGTACTAACACGATCAATGTGGCCGACTTCCCGTCGCTCTCCGGGTCGGACAGTGCTGCTGCGGGTGCGACATTCTCGCTGTGGGAGAACCAGACGGCGTCCCACCGGCCGCGCGCGGAGGACTTCCCGGCGCTGGGATCGAACTCTGCTTCGAGCAGATCTGGCAACGCGGGGTTCCGCAACGCTATCGCACCGCCTCCGTCGGCAGCTGTTCGTGCGCACATGAACAACGACGGATGGCAGTACGAGAACCCGGACTTGGCATCTGCAGCTGCAGTCCTCGGTGCGAACAACCCGCTGCTGCGAGTGGTCAGGCCGGCCCGAAAGAATAACAAGGGAAGGAAAAAGGTCGCATGTTCGGCGGCTTGGAAGAGAAGCTGAATGCCCGCGCGCCTGCGGTTGAGGAGGAGGAGTCGGAGTCCGAGGAGGACGAGCCGGTGGGTCCTGCGCCATCAAAGACCGCAGTTGTGCTCAAGATCCGCCAGGTGCTAGGCAGCGATGCAAAGTATGAGGTGTTCCGCGAGGACTGCAAGCGCTTCCGCTTGGGTGAAGTGGAGGTACCGGACTTCTACACCAAGATGCGCGACCAGTTCTCGCCCGCGGATTTCTCGCAGCTCTTCCTCCCGCTGATGCGGCTGTCGCCTGACAAGGAGCAGGTCGATACATTCTTCGCGTACCACAAGCAGGTGAACAAGCAAATGGCCAAGACTCGTGGCTTCCAGGAGTCCACGTCCAAGCGCAACAAGAAGGCCGCCAAACAGCCGAAAGCAGAACTAGAGCAGAAGTCGGCAACGCCGCGCCACAAGAACCAGCGTCAGCCGCCGGCTCCCTCGCAGTCTGGATGGGGCAATGCTATGAAGGAAAGCGGCGTGAGAACCGCAAGCGGACGCAAAGCCGCTGCGATTGTGCACAACACCAATTTGCGTTCGATGTTGGGGCGAGACGAGCAGCCGACCACGCAATGGAGCTCTTCGGGAAACTGGCAGGCACCACCGCCTGCTGCTACGAGTGCATCTGCGTATCCTGCACTGGGTCGTACACCTACGAGTACGAAGTTTCAAAGCGCTCCTGGGGAACAGTTCGCTAGTCTTAGTGTGGCGTCGTCTTCGTCGACACCGTCAGGATACGGCGCCGCGGCTTCGGCGTATTCATCGACCCCGACTCCTGTACTGCGTCAACAATACACTCCTCCTCCTCCTGCTCCCGCTTTCAAGACGGCCAAGAGCGACTTCCCCGAGCTGCCCAAGGCCTCGAAGCCTATCGGCGTGCAGCCTGTGACGCGTGCAACATGGGATGATCAGGTGCAGGCGATTGCTCAGAATCGTGTTTCCAGCACCCCCAACGGAGGTCGCGGCAATGACAACGGCAAGAAGAAGCAGAAGAAGAAAAGCATGACGCTGGGAGAAATGGCCATGCATTTCGGTTAAGCTGCGGTCGCGTAGCTTGCCAGACTAACACAATAGTAGAGTGCTGAACAGTTTCAACGGCGTCTCCGTGTACAGACTACCAGTTCAATGAGTCCACTTCGCAAGGTTGCTTCTCCACTTGTCTTGACAACGATTAACGCACGCACGACACGCTACCATCCGCCGCTTCTACACTTTGGTCCCTCCTTTCGCGGGTGCTTGCTATGGAACCTGCTCAATTGATGCCCAGGTGCGCCATGATCTTGTCGAGTTTGCTCTCGATCGCTGCCAGTCGTGCATCCGTCGAGCTACTGTTGCCGTTCTCATAACTCCCTGCTGACGACGTATGACGTGGCGTCGACGGTGCCGAGCTGCTATTGTTATTGTGCGCCGGCGGGGCCGCCCCGAAGCCCCCTTTCCGACCTGCGGCCTCGCGGTTTTCCGCATGATCTCTGCAAAGCCTCCTCCACCACTGGAGGAAGCGGCTGCTCCATTGCTGTTCTCCCGCGTGATCCCCGAGCTCGGCGTCTTCTTCAAGTTCCCCCAGACTTGATCGCCGCCATCATAGCGCCCACACCACCGCCCCCTCCCATTGGTGGAGCACTAGCTACAGGAGCCGAAGCCGCAGCAGCTCCAGCATTGCCCCCACTAGGAGGGTGGCCAGCGAATAAGGTCTTCTCCACAGTTTTCACCTTCTTGAGCTTGGCTCCTTGCTGGATCTGAGACAAGAGACCGCCGCGTCCTGCGCCTCCTGCAGGCACCGCACTGGGCGTTGAAGAGCTGGTCTTGTGGTGCTCCCTCTTGGGCGGCGTCTTGCTGGAGGAACTGGAGCTTGAGGGTCGCGTCCATGTCGTCGATTTCGTCTGCGGATTGTAGTAATATTCCTAATTGAAAATAAAAAGTTTTTACTGATTAGAAACGGGGAGGGTGGAGGATTGAAAGCGTGGTGGGGGTGATTGAGCCATCAATCGACGCGCCGCGTGCTGGGGAAGATGGAGAGGGAACGTACTTTTCCCTCCGGTGTCTTGTATGACAGCCAAGGAGCGGGGAGCGGCATGGCGGACTCGAGTGATGACACTTTTCTGAGAATAAAAATGATCAGCGTACTTAGAAGGGATCTTGGCAATAGAAATTGGGTATTCGTGCCAAAATGGGTATTTAAAAAAACAGGTTGAAGTCGACAACAAAACGTTTCCGTCCACATCAGCTGCGTTTTTAATTAATGCGAGCTCGCTTCAGAGAGGACCGGAGAGTCGTCCCGACGAATCTTATTCTGCTGACAAGAGCTCATTGTCGATGCCGCGATCTTGAAATTTGGTGGTTGCGCCACCAGAACTCACTGATTCGTAGTACCTGTAGCTGCTAGAGCACTTTCCGCCGTAGCGTCTGGTTCTTCAGCTTCTCACTTTTTCCGAGACAAGTCGCAGGCAGTGATTTAATTGTGCGGAGCTGGAACGAAGTTGCGGCCACTGTAATGATCGCATAGGTGGCCATTAATTAGTGCTGCAACAGTACCATCGGTGCTAGGCGAACTACAGTACTAATGCCCCAACTTCTGACCAAAGATCCACAATGGAGTCAAATGTCCCTGCTCATTTCCGGTGCGGTGGCCCTAAATCGGTGTTTGACGTCCACACGATCTCTGGACTTGTGAGAAAAGGTTTCCGGCTGGGGTCGTTGCGGTAGGGAACGAAGTGGTTTGAACAAGGAGCTCCGACGACTAACCGTATCCATCTTGGATTAACTGCTATTGTAGCAGTGTCCTGCCTCAGCAGCAGCCAATTTGAGCGTAGGTGTGAGCTGCAGGACATCACGTAATAGGCCTGGGACGGACGGTGTGAGCTTCACGTGGGATAGACAAACTATCAGGTTTAACACTGCAACACCCTTGTTTGTGTATGTAGTCCACTGCGAGCGTCACGTTCAAACTGACCATTGCCGGCGTTGCAGGTTCTGTGCCGGTACCTCAGGTGCATGTTTAACGTCATCTGAATCCTTCTAGCTCGTTCGTCCCCCAGCTTCAGAAACAAGCAGTCCTCGCCTCCGCCGTAGTATTGGGTAGATGACGAAGCATGAAGGTTGCAGACCGATCGGAGTCTCATAATTCAAATCTCCTCGTCGAAGAAACTCGGACACACAATCCACAACCATGGACGCAGTGCTATCAACCGCCACACGTATGCTGTCCGAAGCGGACAGCAGTCTGGAGCATGCGTCACTCGGCAAGATCATCTCCACGGGTTTGCTGTTGGGAATCGTGCACGTTCTCACCGGACCCGACCACCTGAGCGCATTGGCTGCCATGGCGACCGGCGGGTCGTTCAAAGCGTTCGCGTTGGGAATCCGTTGGGGCTGCGGTCACTCTCTTGGTCTCTTGATCATGGCTGGCATCTTTTTCGCCGCGGGTCAGACCATTGACCTCGACGCCGTCGGCGAGTACCTGAACTACGTTGTGGGCGTCTTCATGATCGCACTTGGTATCTGGACGGGTAGAAGCATCTACAACAAGTACCAGCAAGCGATCGCAGACGAGAAAACTCAAGCTAGCGACGACCTTGAGTCCAATTTCGACAGCCAAGTCAACTCGGCTGCAAAGCTTCCGACAGTGGTCGAATTCAACCCGGAGCCAACCAATACTGGACGCGTTGAGAACTCGCCTGCCAGTTCTTTCTTCCTCGTAGTGAACAACAACGCGGACAAGGAGAGTAAAGATACCAACGAACCCGCTACGCCAGTGTTGGCACTGTCGCCGAAATCGGACGAAGGACTTGAAGCACCCAAGAAAACCTTCAAGGAGAAATACTTCTCCAACATGAGTTTCGAGAACCCGATGATGCAAAGGGTACGCCACGCTGACGAGAATACTTCCTTTGTTTTGACCCGGTACTCACCTGTCGACTCTTGTAAACGCTTACAGATCGCAGCACTCTGCGTCGGAATTGTGCACGGTATTGCCGGACCTGGTGGAATTCTGGGTGTGCTTCCTGCCGTGGTGCTCAACAACTGGGGCAAGTCCATCGCGTACCTGGCCTCTTTCTGCGGTGCATCCATCCTCACCATGGGCGTGTTCGCAGCCGTGTACGGTGAAATCACGCGTCGACTTGGCGGCAACACGCCAGTGATGGATTTCCGCGTTGGCATGTGCTCGTCGGCCTTTTCATTTATCGTTGGGTGTCTGTGGATCATCTTGCAGGCCATTGGCGTGCTCGACGAGATTTTTGACTAAGCGCCAACGATGTGGCATCAAAACATGCAATGAACAACACTTTCGTTCTATCTTCTCCATTGAAACGATGCCGTACCAGTAGTGTTGAAGCGCAAAGATAGTTTCTTTATCAATAGTTTGTGTTCTGGCCGGAAGCTCTTCACAAGAACTGCACTTTTGCTGACTGAACGAGATCCGAGCACTTGCTGACCATGAGCATCCGTGTGCACAATTCCGAGCACTTTGAGGAGCTTCGTCAAAGTGCGCTGAGTAACTCGTCTCTATCGTCGAAGTGGGTCGACTGTCCTGACTGAACTCTGTGAAGCTGTGGATACTAACATCTACGGTTGAAATGTGTTTGCGTCTAGGCCGCGTTCGACGGGCTCGCCTGCCACAAATGGTAGCGGTAAAATGACAGCCTCCGCTCTGTCGAAGGAGACACACTCGGCAAGGGTCATTTCTACTGTGAGATCCTCTCAACTTCCTTCTGACATTGTTGTTTACCCTTGCAATCAAAATTTAGAAACGTATGGCCATGAAACACGAGCTCTACATGAAGGAGCAAGAAGCCACGGCAAAGAAGCTCGCGGAGACGATTGCGGAGAATATCCAGCGGCAGAAAAGCAGAAAGGAAGGACAATATCTCAAGCTGCAACAAGAAGTGGAGGTAAACACAAACCTTGATCCGAAATATCCTCTCGTGTTTACTAACTTTCGTTGCTGTAGGAAGGAAAATCCTTGCAAAGGAGCTACACGAGAAGCTGGAGCTCCAACAGCAGTCGAAGACTCGCCAGTTTTCTCGCATGCACGAGGAGTGGACGACCGAAGTGTACCACAAACTGAATGATCCCATCTTGAATAAAGTTCAGGCCATGGACGGCAGGCAGCGCAGCAACGAGAAAGCTGACGCCTACCAGAAGTTCCTTGACATCACCAACAAAAAGGGGGACTCTTCCGCGATATTATCATTGAAAGCGAGTACAACCCGCTCAGCGACGCGAAATTCCTGAGTCACCGAGCGAGAGTTGATGATCCACTGAAGCGAGAAAGTCGGCGACGCGAAGAAGAAGACGCGATCGCTCGGGACGGAGCCAACATGTCGACTGCAAGCGGCGGAGAGACCCCCGTGCTAAGCAAGCAGTACGTTGGTCGCCCCGACAACCTGGACGTGAAGCTCTGGTCCAAGGGCGAGTTCGAGAGCACACCGTACGGCTATTTCCACAAGATGATGAACAGCACTGCGAGCTCCGAAGGGTCCAAGACGTACGCGTCGCGAGTGAAGCTGGACCACTACAACATCGAAAAGGGCCCGGAGGTGCTTCGCCCAGAGTTTCCAAAGGGCAAACGCACCGAGTTTGACGGCCACAAACTCCCCAAGACCAGCATCCAGTTGTCGTGAATGGCTTGTAACCAGGTTGCTTTTTGAATGAGCTTAAACTCTGGATCGAGAACTCCATTACATCCTTGATCTTCTGACATGTACACGCTTCGCTCCTATGTGGAATGTGGCAACAGTTGAGTACATGCATCAGCACAAGACCGAAACCCGCTGGGCAAAACTAGCCGATTAGTCGCGTTCAAAAGTGCTGCTAACGGCAAGTCCCTGGCTCAGGGTGGAAAATCCCTGAGTCAGGGACTTGCAGTTGCAGCACTTGAGTCAGGGCCGCCATTTTCCAGCCCTTGGCGGTCAAGGGCTGACCCAGGTCGGCAAAAGTGGAGGCAGTCGGTCAGCCGTCTGATCGTACGTGCACCTGCAACAAGCTGCTTATGGGACGCAGGGGTTCCGAAAACCTCCGTCCTGCAAACGTACCATCCGCCACGTAAATCTTGTCCAGCCATCGTATGCAACCTTGCCAGCACAATGGCTTCCACACAGCAATACCATAGCAAAACATCAACCATCAGCACGTCTAGCGGGTATAACGCACACCAACTGCACCTGATACTGCAACCTTACGGACAGAAAAACTCGGTTCCTGCACATAAACCTGTCGTTACGCCGGACCCTCGCAATCCGACGAAGCTGATGGCGATGGGATGCCATTCGCCAACCGTCCAGGGTCGACCACAAGTCCCTCGGTGCGTTTTCCAGTCTGCAATCATGGGGCAAGTCGAGCATGACGCTACCAACAGAAGGGACTTAACGGAGACCAAAGTCAGCCTTCGACGGAGGAGGAGTCACCCCCAAGTGTTCCAAGTGGACGTCCCGTGGCTCGGCTGGCTCTTCATCTACACGTTCGTGCTCTTCTACTTCTCGGCCAGTCGCTGCGTGGCGCTCAAGGCGCTGGTGACCAAGTACAGCAGTGCCCAAAGCTACACGTCCAGCGTCAAGTTCGCAGCTTTAGGCTTGGGCTTCCTGGAAGATTTCGTCTGCACGACGTACTTCGCCACTGCTTTGTGGCTCTTTGACACGCTCAAGCAGGGCGCAACTTGCTCGCAAAAACTCGTGGGAAGCGCGACGTTTGTCGTGTCCTGGACGCTCTTTTGGGTTTGATGGGGCCCTTTGTGGCCGACCTGCTGCTGGTGGTGCACAGAGATATGAGGTTCACGAGCGGCCTGCTGGCCACGATCATCAGGGAGCGAGAGCACTTGAAGGACGCGCCCATCTCAGAGGAAGAGGGGAATTCGGGATACGTGAGCGCTGCTGGACTGGCGACGGTGGCGACTTTTTCGCTCTGGTGCGGACGTTTGCACGCTGGACGGACCTGTCGCGGTGGAATCCGACGCACTTGGTGTCGAACTGTCTGGTGCCCAAGCTCGTCGTCTTGGAGACGAGAAGCGTCAAGTTTTTGAACAAAAATGCTGTCCAGGACCGGAAGGAGGCGGAGGACAAGCTGGAAGAAGGAGGCAGCTTGGAGGATGAAGAGACTGAGCTGCTTCTGTCGTCGAAAAGTGGCCGGCAGGGAACGTTTCAACATGCGGTGCGGGTTGTAATCGCCATCGCTGGACTTGGAGCGATGTCGGCTGGTGTTGTGGCCGTTCGCAGCGCGTGCTCTCCCTTGGTGGCGTACTCGGCACTGAACGCGACACTGAACGAAGTGTTTTTCAGGCCTTACAGCCAGCTCCAGTTGATGCCACACTGACAAACGTGTTCGGCGACCAGGCGTGGGCGGAAATGTTTATTCACAAGAGCGAGAAGCACCAGCTTTTCGACGACAATTCCATCTACCGACGCACCACAGGCTTTCAGGAGATCTCGCGTTCGACGTCAAAGTTTCGAGCGAAAACCCGCCTAATGTGCTGGTTATTGGAGTGGAGTCGTTCCGGTTCCAGGACTCGCGCTATCTCGTGGGCGAAGACGACCCGTCCAATTTGTTCAAGGGAACTGACATGACCATTACGCCGAACTTCGACAGGTGGGCCAAGCGTGGAGTTGCCATGCGGAATATCTGGACTAGTAACCCCACAAGCCGCTCGTTGGAGAGCGTGTTGTTCGCACAGATCCCGTATGACAGCGCTGTCAGGACAGGTATCACTGGGGGTGCTAAGGATACCAACCTGACCGGGTTACCTCAGCTTTTCACCCAAAAAGGGTACGAGACGTACTTCACAACAGGGTCCTCAATCGACTTGGATGGATGGGACGTGTTTCTTCCAAGCCACGGCTTTGAGACTGTCTGGGATAACAAGAAGATGATGGATCTGGCAGAATGCCATCTCGGAATCACGCCCGATGACTGGGAAGGGGACGCTCATCGCGGCTTGAACTGGGGCGTTCACGACGACGTGAGTTTTCAGCTTCTCGGGGACCTCATGATCAACAAGACCAAGGAGCAGAACGAGCGCGTAGCCAACGGTGAACCCAAGACACCATCGTTCATCACGCACTACACCATCTCGAGCCACGCGCCGTACGACTCGTGGCCGAAATGGTACTCGGAGATGGACAAGCCCGACTTCTCTCCATTCTACGAAGGCGTGGACCACGCCGAGCTGATCCAGAGATACCTGGAAGTGAGGTACTTCTCCGACATGGAGCTGGGGAAGTTCATGGACCGTATGCTGAACGAAGGGATCTTGAATGACACGATCGTCATCATCACGGGGACCACGGCCAAGCTCCCGAAGCGGACGTCACCAACACCCACGAGGAATCCATGACGCGCGTAGGCGCCGCTATCATTGCAGAAGGGCGACTGGGTGACGCTGTGGGACTCGTGCTTGAGGATGTCGTGGAGCATTACGACTTCCTTAATACATTGGCGGACATCACGGGGTTCCTGAAGGAGGTTTCTTACAGAACGGCGTCGGTCGGTCGCTCAAGCGGAAAGTCCCGTACGGCAAGCGCGTGGTCTTCAGCAACGAGCCGAACCGCAAAATGGCGATCGTGCGAGGCCGCCAGCGACTGCGATACGACCAAGTGTCGGACGCTGCGATGCTGCACGACACGGAGGCCGACCACGAAATGACCATCGACCTCTTCCCCACCCTCACAGCCGAAGAGCAGGCGGAATGGACGACGTGGCGAGACAACGGGCGCCAACTCACCGCCTACTACAAGAAACGCTGGGACGAAAACTGCCTAATGAGCGTCAACTGCAACTAAACACTACACATACCATTCACTTCAACCATTCACTTCAACTTACGTGTAGCCATGTGAAATGGATACACTCGTGTGTACCACCCAGATGCGATCTTGAAGCGACGCAAAAGATCCGCAGTTGCCAATCTTCCTGCTATCCCCACGTGGCCGCCCAATGCTTCGTTCTCGCTCTTCTTGGCTGCATCTCGTCCTCCTATTGGCTGGAATGGCCTTGCACGTCGTTGCAGCCGAGGACGTCCCGGAGCTCGCGCCTTTGACGGACGTGTTGGACGACCAGGCGGCGATTCCTGGGCCCTTCGCCCCTGAGGAGCAGCCAGAGCTCGCGAAAGAAGCTGCGCCGCACGCTGGGACGCTCACGGCCGACGCAGAAGACGCGCTACTGGACGGAGAAGAAGCGCTGATCGCTGCTGAGCCGGTGAACGAGCCCGACGAGTTCCTACCAATGGACGAGCGCAGCGACCAAGTCGTGGACCTCGTGGGCCAATTCATGGACCAGTACGAGGAGGAAGTGGGTCGCACGGCCCTCAAGGCGTCCGTTCTGCAGCTGCTCAAGGCGGAGATGACGCAGCCGAGAGAGGAGGTGCAAGAGATCGAGATCGGCACTGGACAGGGACCCGAGAACGACGTGGAGCTGCTGCAGACGGACGTGAGCCAGGTCATCCGCGTCTACCTGCTGGTGGACTACGGTTTCCAGACGAGCATGATGGACGCCAAGCGGCCGTACGTGTCGGTGCTGAGGCTCACGATGGACTGCGTCAATGACACGAGCACGGACCAAGTGAAGATGGAGTGCGATCTGCTGGAACACTTGGACATGCCGAGACACAAGGGAGAAGTGGGCAACGCCATCCAACGCTCCATCGCCGACGCTGCTCCTGCGTCCTTCTTGAAGGACCACTCGCTACACGTCAAGTACGACGCGGTGGAGCTGCAGGACATTGCAATTGGCGACGACGGAGACGTCGAGACGATGGTCTACGCGCGCTACAGAGTGGAGGACAAGAGAGGCAAGTTCAGTGACGAAGACTGCATGATTGTGGTGGAGCAGGCTCGAAATGTCAACACGCTCATGTACTCGGACACGATCTGCTTCGACAGCGCCGCCAAGTCGGTGGTCATGGTGGCGTACGAGTACGCGTCCAACAATTTGCCTGTGGGGGCGTTGGTCTTTGCGGCAGTCTGCGGAGGGGTCGTGGCTGCGGTGGCGCTGATCCGCCATCGTCGCAAGAACCAACGCTTCGGGTACTCGTACGTACGCTCCAAGCCGTCTCACGTTCCGACGCAGGGCGCGACTTCCGCTCTCAAGTACGTCGATGCCGACTCGCCTGCCATTGCCTGCTAAAGCTGTAGCGACGTGTCTGTGCACTGCACGTCAGCGGGCTTGCAACAGCTCGCTGCCTGTGTATCTGTTGTTGATTTCTATTACTTTGAATGTTGCAGCTGCTATTGTCCATTGCTTCTCGCTTCCCAGTACTTGGCGTAGGATTTTTCATGCTTGGCGAGCTTCTTGGCGAGCTTCTTGCGTTGGCTCTTGGTCAAAAGCTGGTCATCTTCGTGTGTAGGAAACCCGTCAGCATCGAACGTGACAAAGCGGCCTGCAAACTCCGGCGACGTCTTGAGAAAATCGAGTGGCGCGATCTGCATCAGCTCGTTGAACTCGCGCTGCTTCTGTTTCAGTGCATTGTCCTTTTCCTGCGCCTTCTTGCTCGATGCTTGGGCCTCAACTTTTGCTGCTGAGCGCTCAGCAGGCGAGAGCAGCTTGAACACGGAGCGTCCCGGCGCCAGGTCTTCAATCTGAATGCCCAGCAAAGGCAGCTCTTCGTTTCGCAGTGTATCGCACAGGGCGAGCACCCGAGCGTTGGCCGGCAGTTTGGGGTCACGCAGAGCTTCTTCACGGACTGCAGCACGGAATTTCAGCAGAGACCGCAAAAGTGCCTCCTGCTCGTTCCTGCTGACCAACTCCCCACTCCGATTCTGTTGCTGCTGCACTTGTCCTGACGCCGCAAACCGACGGTGCATCATGGCTGAGAACTCGGCGTGAAGTCCTTCCAGCCCAAACAGGTCCAAGACCTCCAGCACGTAGTCTGTCAGTGAAATGAGCACCTCGTCAGGAGCGTCTGTGTCTCCCCTCCGAGCCAGCAAGAAGGCGTTTCCTCGGGACACCAATTCCAACACCATCGACAGTGCACGTGGCGTGTCCAAGTCGTCCAGCAAGAACTCGTCAACCTGCGCCCGCGTCGCGAAAAGCGCGTCAAGCATTTTCAAATCGATCTGCTCGCAGCGTTTCGACTGGACTTGGGCCGCATCAACTCTGCTGCTCGCCACCTGTTGGTCTCCGCCGTATGCCACGACGCTGCGGAAAAAGCCACGCAGACGATCGGCCACCGCTTCCGCGTCGCGCACTCGGTCCTCCGAGTAGACCAAGTTGGCTCGGTACTTGAACTGCAGACAGAAGAGTCGGAAGTGGTCGGCTGTGTGGCCACTTTCCAGAAAGTCCTTCACGGAAATGAAGTTCTTAAGCGACTTGGACATCTTCCGTCCTCGAATGTACAAATGGCCAAAGTGGACAAAGTGTTTGCACCACTCTTGGTCCTGTCCACACTGGGGCCCGTGGTTGTGCGCCTCGCACTGCGCGATCTCGTTGTTGTGGTGCGGGAAGCGCAGATCCACGCCTCCGGTGTGCACGTCGAGTCTGTCCCCCAGCACATGGTGCGTCATGGCCGAGCACTCGATGTGCCACCCAGGCCTGCCCCTCCCCAGGGCGAGGGCCACGCCGGCTCGTCCGGCTCCTTGGCCGCCTTCCAGAGTGCAAAGTCCCTCTTGTCCTTCTTCACCTGCAGCTCCTGCTCGTCCGTCTCCTCGACCGCTGCCAGCACCTCCAGCTGCATCTGCTCGTCCTGCTGTGCGTTCCGTCTCGGGTCCAGTTTCCCGTACTTGTCCCCCAACTGCTGCGTGTTGAAGTACACGCCCGAGCCGTCCACCGCTTTGTACGCGAACCCTTTTTCACGATCTCGTCCACGTACGCGACGATCTCCGGCACGTGTTCACTCACCCTCGTGATGGCCGTGGGGGTCTCACGTAGAGTCTGCCCATGTCCTGGAAGAATTGCTGCTCCTGCTCTCTGGCCAACGCCATGAACGGAACTCGCTGGTCACGAGCGCGACGGATGATTTTGTCGTCCACGTCCGTGACGCCCATGACCAGCTGCACCTTGTAGCCCGCGGTGCGCTCTGCCACCCGGCGAAGAATGTCTTGACTGATGTATGCTCGCGCGTGGCCCAGATGCGCTTTGTCGTACACGGTGGGGCCACACGCGTACCATTTCAGGACATTTGGGGTCCCGGAGGTCTCTCGGGGAACGGCTCGTGCTCGCCTGTTAGCGCGTTAAACATCCTGAGATCTCGGGATGAGGTAGAAGAAGCGTCGACACAGGTACTGAGCCATCGTACGCGACGCACCGACGCCCGGGAGCGTGGAGAGGTGCTGGGGAATGACACCCGTCGCAGCAGCATATTTTTAGCTGCGTCGATTCGTGTGGCTGAGGATGAATTTTCACGAAATAATGTCCTGAACTTTAACGAAATAATAGAATAGAAATTTGAAGTTTCACCAATGGGTGAGTTCTGTACCAGTTACCGGTACCTGCACTGCTCGAGCCTGATCTGGTGATGTGTCAAATCGTGGTCGCAGGCGTGTGCCTTTGGCGCGTGCTTCCTTTCTTGACGAGGATTGTGCATACCGGTAATAATAATAGCTCTTCAGAGGGAAATGTGCACTGTATGTAGGACGTCGGCACCAGCGGACCGATGCAGGCAGCTAGGAAATGAAAGGAGGCACTGTATACTTGTCATTTTCAACAGGGTGGAGGACGGATGTCATCGCTCACAATGGACGATGCTACTGCGACAGAATTTAGGTCTTTTTATACTTTTTAAATTCAAGGGTGTCATCCTCACAATCCCCAAACTAACGACTGCCGAGCAGCTCAAAACCTCTAGCTAAGCCAAAACGAAACTGATTGAGGCGCTTAGAGCCTCTTCAGGTGGTCTGAACAACCGATCAAGTCTATGGACCTGGACTTTAGAGCTAAGGTAACGTGCCAATTTCGTGCCCACTTCGGCTTGGTGTAAAATCACCTCCTCGTTTTAACCCTAACCCGTTCACAACATTCTGGCGCAAAAGCCACATTTGGCAAAATTTAGAATATCGAGCTGAATTCGCCAAAAGCTGCCCTAAATTTGGTCGCAGAAGCATCCTCCGGTCCAGGGTACAGGTCTTCGCTCTAATGGACCGAGGCACTTACGCCGATGCAGCGGCTTGAGCGCTATTCCCTCATTCTGCAATCCTATACCGGTACTGCTAACTCACGTGACGAGAAACCTGTTTACTGCTGCAGTGCACGGGCAGAATCGACTGCCCGATTCGATCTTAGTGAAAGATGCACTGCGTCATCAAGTTTGCGGTGCACACCACGAGCAGTGTACTGTATCCGATACCGGTACGCTACGAATTTATCGGAGGATGCTGCCTTACTACATGTGTGCGGACGGTAGGACTGCAACAGAGGAACTGTATCCGATCAGGAGGACGGACTAAAAACCGCCAGTCATGATACCAGTTGCAAGTTGCCGTCGAAGCGCGGACACCGTGGCTGGCCGACGGCGAGGAAGCGTCCACCTATTGTACCGGTACCAGGAAATAGCTTTGTGACCTCGCGTCCGACGACGCAGGCTTTCTCTGGGCGAGTTCTCCACATCAGCAGATGTTGGTTTCCATGATAAATGTAAGCCAGGCCAAGTTTACGCACCAACTTCCTTCAAAAGTTAGCAGGTTTTCACTCAGCAAAAATTATCGCACTTATTGTCCGTTTCAGTAAAAGCGTCATTTTGCGCTACAACTCGCTGTCTTGAACGAGATCAAACAACGAACGGCGGTTCGCTCGTCCGGCATTCGTTGTTTCCGTCGGACAAAGCGCTACTCAATCCCCAACTCGTCTACATGTAGCAACTCGCTATCCCTTTCAAAAGTGTAGATTTTTTAGAAGTTAATTTGCCTTCTATTTGGTGTTTATGTTTTTCAAAAGTGTTGATTGCCCAAAGGACTAAATCGGAACGTGTTATTCCAACAGAAAATGGAAAGGCGCATCGGAGACACTGGGGATGGATGTCATGGAGCTCAAATCCCCAAAGCGAGCCCTAGCGAAAGGAAGAAAATGCCGCTCCAAGCAAAAAGGAAGCGTACTGCAGCAGTTTGGGCCTCATACAAGAGCAGCTACCGATGGGAGCTAGTTGCTTAGCCCAAATGCACGGGCAGTGCTCGCAGTAAAGGAAATGACGCCACCAATTTGACTGGATTTGGATAGGTTTCACGCCTTCCCTGTCATAATTAATAGAACCTCTTAAAATACATATCATATGGTAGATTGGTCCGATGCACCGAAAATGCACCGAAAACAAACAAAAAGTGCAAATCTGTTTTGTGTATTTTCGGTTCGAATACGTACAACGACGTACAAAGCCGGCAGACTAAAAACCCGGCAAGCCGGCATAGACGCAGCCGGGGCTCCATACAAAATCTATGATAATATCACCCTATTGAGATACCGGTATGCTGTTCTCTTGGATTCGAAAACTGCATACATCGCCTAGGTCAAAGCATGATACAGTATTACGAGTACTGAGAGCAGAATCGATGACTTCTTGTCGTACAGCCTCACCAAATTTCTACATGGTATTAATATACAGGTACGGATATTTATCACCAGTGACCTCAATATCGACCGAATTTGCAGCACTGCCGTCAAAATTGTTTGATTAGGGCAAACATGTAGATCAGCTGCAGCGCCGCCCAAGTCCATGGCGGTGACCCTGATAGACATGAACCACAAGGAGATCGATGGCTCCGCATCCGTGGTGTTGAATGCGTCATGCACGACGAACTACCTTACTCCTCTCGCCAATGTGATCGGCAACGATCTCGGCATCGAGGAGGGCCAGGACATCGTTTACGCTGACGAAGTATTCATGTACTGTACACCTTTTACCAGGCAGGCTGGGCGTTTTCACATGCAAAGCGGTCAATAGAGGTTTTATAAATTAACCTAAAATAAGGTTTTACAGCCAAAGCGGGTTGGCGCTAGATGTTTTTTTAACCAAATTGGTTTGTTAGCGGGAAGCAGCGCCAGCCACTCGATACTGGCGAAGCAGCCCGTGGTCTCCATGCCGACATTCCTTCATTTGCGTTTTCGCCTCCTCCCCAAGCCTCCCCAAACACCCCTCGAACAATGTCCCCGCCGCCCACGCCAGCGACCACCCCTCGTATCGCGTGAAGCCAAGCAGTTCGAGCGCAACAGCGCGAAGGAGCGCGTACTGGACGCTTTTTGGCTGGCCAAGATTGGCTAGCCGTCGCAGCTAGCAATGCTGTCTCCGTCACCACTGCCCGGCGCATCGCATCTAAGGGCAGCATCGAGCAGCAGCCGCGTGGCGGCGTGCGGACTGCGTGTGTGAAGATGACGGTCGAGGCCATGTCCAAGCTCGAGGAGTACCTGTACAAGCAGGCGGATATGACGATGGCCGTCATGAAGGACAGGTTGCTGAGCGACTTGTCGGTGGACGTGAGCATCACCACCATCCACCGCGCTCTGCACGGCAAGTTGTACACCATCAAGGGACTTCGAATTGAAAAGGCCGCCATGAACAATGCCGTGAACAAAGAGAAGCGAATGGAGTTTGCGAAAGTGTTAAACGCGCACGTGGCGGCGGGGGACATGATCGTCTACCACGACGAAACCAACTTCAACATCTACCTGCCGCGCAACCAAGGCTGGGCTCGTGTCGGGGAGCGTGCAGTCGTCACCCTGCCGTCGTCAAAAGGCAAGAATCTTCACGTCCAGTGTGGTGTGTCGCCAGGCGACGGGCTAGTATTGCTGCGTACGCACGACGGCTCCATTCACATGGAGGAGAATGCGCGCTTCGTCGCGGACCTGTTCGTGGCTGCGCTCAACAGCGACGAGTACAAGGAGTGCTGCGTGGGCAAGAAAGTTGTCGTAGTTACCGACAACGCCCCCGCTCACAGTCAGGTCGAGACGCTGGCTCACTCGCAGCTTGTCGCGGGTGGCATTGTCAACAGCAACAAGCTGGTCATCCTACGGCTAGCACCGTACAGCCCGATGTGCAATGCAATTGAGGGCTGCTTCAGCGTGTTGAAGGCGCACATGAAGGTGCATCTTGCAACTAAGCGGCGTGAGTTGCTTTTACGAGGCCAGTATAACTCGCTGGCAGCGAACAGAATGGCACTCATGAAGGAGGCCGTAGAAAGTAACAAGGAATTCCTAACGCAGCGATTGGTCTGGCGTATGGAGCGACACTGCTTCAAAAGTATTTTTCTTGCCGAGCGTGGGGAAGACATGGAGCTAGGAAAGTAGTCTTGATAGAAACCACTTTGCATGGGAAAAATATATCAGAAACCCACTTTGCCTGACAAGCGTCCTTTTTTGTTGAATTATTAAGTTGCACAAGCAGGCCAAATCCGTTTTGCTTGTGAAAACGCCCAGCCTGCCTGGTAAAAGGTGTACATGTACTTCGTTTACGCTGACGAAGTTATTTTTGTGCATGTAGCAAGCTCACGGGTACGCGGTGCTGTAGTACTCACTGGAGTATTGTATGAGCAAAGCCTCAAATTGTAATCTTGTGTACCTGCAGCTGTTTATTCAGAAAAAGCTCACCATTTGCTGTGCTACATGCAGAGATTGACAGTAATTTGTTAAAACTCTGGTGGGTTACTGGTTACTGGAGAATTAATGGTCAAATTACTACAGTAGTGGTTATCACGGTTCGAAAGTAAGTATGTTTCAACAGCCAATCAAATCAAACCTTCACCTTTCATCCGTGGCGGGTTCCATACTTTCCGGGTTTTAGAGGAAGGTTTGAGTGGAAAAAGACGGGACACGAAGGTTTGATTTGATTGGCTGGTCAAACATACTTTCCAACCGTGATAACCACTAGTAGCCAGTAATTTGGAACGGGGTGCAAAATACTCTACTGTAGTAACCAGTAACTCAGATTGAGCTGTCATTTTATTTGCATTTTAATGCCGGTTTACTGCCTTGGCAGATGAAGAAATCAACGAAAACTTGACGTATCTTGCCTTTAGATCAACGGCTTCGACCAGAATGCAACCTTCCATCGACAGCTTCCACTTGAATAACTATAGCAATCGTGAACAAGGCCATCAGATTGGGCTTCTATAGTTGCACTCGTCGCACTGACGACCATATTATGCTTGCTTCCTGGTAATTTAGGTGGTCGAACTCTTGTTGACCATAGAACTACTGGAAACTACTGGAGAATTACTGTAGTAATACTACTGCAGTAGTCCAGATTGGGTTTTGAAACTACTGGTTACTGTAGTAATCTAGAAAGCCCTGATGTGACTACTGGTGACTTACTGTAGTAGTTTGCAGCAAAACCAAACTACTGTCAATCTCTGGCTACATGTACTGTATGGCTGTGCGCAGTGTCATACTGAAGTACCTGTACTTAGTGCGATTTGTACGGTACATTGTATGTAACCATGGCCGTTGAACTTAGGAGCAATATATGACGGCAAAACTTTCATCAATATTATTAGATCATACCAGCTCTGTTTCCTTGCATGCACCTTTCGACATCCGACATACATGTATTTCTCTTGCCAGTCTCTTGGCAGTGTATATGTACTTGAAGTATTATGCGAATTGCTATGGAGATCGAGGTGGTATAACATGGCCGAAAATTATCAACTACTTCGAAGTACTGTGTTACCAGCCGCGCTACGCTTGGCAGGGCGCCCCTCCGGCGCCCCACGCCTCGCTTCGCTCGGGATAGATTGATAATAACTCCTGGCGAGTGCAATGCGCGGCTCGCTGGTGAGCTCAGCGCTGGGCCCGCCTCCGCAAATACTGCACGGCCCTGCTTCGCGGGCTCCCCGCGCAGGTTTGCTCTGGCTACGCGTGCTCGCACCCGCTTGCCTTAGTTGGAACTCTACAGCTAGCAATTGTCATAAATAGAGAACCTTGGACCACCACCGGGTTTAAGACAGTCATGCCGTGTTATATGGATAACACCTCGATCGATCATAGCGTACCATTATTATGCCCCGGTATTATTTATGCCTTCTGGTTAACATTCGTACTTAAGTAAGTTAAGGTCCGACGACGATTGAGGACAAAGTTCCCTGAATATACCGCGCCGACTGCGCGGCAGCCAGTTCGGTGAAGAAAAGCTAATTATCAACAGATGCCGGAATTGAACGATCTTAGGCTTTGCCAGGAGAGTTACTCGGATAGGCAATCTTGGTTTTCTGTCCGACAAGAGCAATGGCTCTATTCCTATTGGTAACAATGGCCGATGAAGCTCAAGTGTTTTGCATTTCGTTGTGGTGGGCAGCTTCCCCGTTTGCCATTTCGGAATCTACCAACTCCCGGTCACTCAAGAGTTTTATTCGTTCGCCCGAGTCAACCTACCATGCGTTTCAGCATCTTCCTCACCCTTTTCGTCGCCACGTTCATCGCGTGCACCAGCTTCACGAGCGCTGAAAATGCCGCGGTGGACAACACGGTTCGCCGTCTGAAGGGCAGCAAGCTGACCGAAGTCGAGGAGGAGCGTGCTGGCCCTGTTCCCGGAATTGAGAAGGCTGACGAAATCGCTGGCCGGTTCATCAAGACTTTGAACGAAGGAAAGATCAAGAGGGCCGCCGATGCCATGAAGGCCAACGCTGGAAAGGCGTCCGAGCTCACTGCGAAGCAGCAGGGCAAGATTACCAAGATGGTTGCTCAGGCCGCCAAGAAGAAAGTGCCGTGGTCCAAGACCAAGAAGATTATCGTCGGTCTGGGCGGTGCCGCTCTTGGTGGAGCTGCCCTCTATGCCCTCTACAAGACGTTCGTGTCCAACGGTGGCACTCCTGCTACGGCTGCGACGGTTTAAGAGACGCTTGTATAGTTTGGGGAATGGTCTGGTTTCTTCACTTGTGGAGAAAGCAAATGCCACCGGAGATGTAATGCAGAGTCGCATTATCTGGAAGTGATAAGCATTCCCTCTTAGATGTGAATCATACACAGAAGCCTTCCACTCCAAATTATCGCAGACCATTGTTTTCTGGGATCTGGTATTACCACGTACATGTACTATTCTGTATTGACATTTATTTTCTTTCACCTCCTGAAGTATCATTGTAAGGTTGTCTACGGTGCTGCCAGTGACGTTTTAATGCTCTATCCAGCGATCTGCGCAAAAGCCAAATAAAGGCATGATAAATTCACTGTGGCCAAGGCATTGTCGTACAGTAGTACTACGTACTACGTAGTACGTAGTAGTACGTACTACGAAGCAGTCGCTGAACTATACTTGTAGTACTACGCCTATGCTGATACGCGCTTGACCTGGATCCGAAGACGAATTATCGGTATCGCACCAAAAGCATGATAACAGTTCGGTCGAATGTGGGAGGTTGGGATAACTGGGGGTGGGCTATTAGAATAGAAATCAATCGCTCCACCAGAGCTTCCACTGTATTCTTGTGCTGGTGACTAAACGTGATGATATCACCAGCAAGTAGAAAAACTAAGCGCTGTCAATGACAACGTGGCAGCCTGTCAATAGCGGCAAGGCAATCTGTGCAGTTTTCAACAATGAAACAACGGGGATGCTTCTCTCTGCGTGACAGTACATCATGATGGATTTTCAAAACATCATCATGTGAGACGGATACCATTTACTGTATTAACTCTTCTTTAAAGTGATGATGCATGCTACAAGGAGCTCGGCATACTGGGAGGCAAGCATCATCACAAAACGTACTGCGTATTTCCGACAGCTTCCCCGTTTACCATTTCGGAATCCGCCAGCTTCCAGTCACTCAAGAGTTTTCTTCTACCGCCCGAGTCAACCAACCATGCGTTTCAGCTTCTTCCTCGCCCTTTTCGTCGCCACGTTCATCGCGTGCATCAGCTTCACGAGCGCTGATAATGTCGTGGTGGACAACACGGTTCGCCGCCTGAAGGGCAGCAAGCTGAGCGAAGCCGAGGAGGAGCGTGCACTTCCCGTTGGGATTGCCAAGGCTGACGACATCGCTGGCCAGTTCGTCAAGACTATGAACGAAGGAAAGATCAAGAGGGCCGCCGATGCCATGAAGGCCAACGCCGGCAAGGCGTCCGAGCTCACTGCTAAGCAACAGGCCCAGATTACCAAGATGGTTGCCCAGGCCGCCAAGAAGAAAGTGCCGTGGTCGAAAACCAAGAAGATTCTCGTGGGTCTGGGCGTTTTTAATATCGGCGGCATTGCCCTCTATGCCCTCTACAAGACGTTCGTGTCGAACGGAGGTACTCCTGCGGCTACGGTCTAAACAACTCTGGAGTAACCGAACCATTCCCAAACTACCCAATGTAGAGGAAGCACACTTTACCAGCGATCTTCTGCAGAAGCACGGTCTGTAATAGAGCAATAATCGAAATTATTGTGAAGTGAATGCACTCTACATCTTGTTGGGTTGAAAATACATCGTCACTTCCTCAGATGCGGAACTCTCACAACTGCGAATACATTTAGATAGATCTGCTCGCCCCGACCATATTTCACTTGTGTCTTCTTCTTTATAAGAAGAACCGTTCGGCCACAATGTACTAGTAACGTCAGTAATGTAGTATTTGTTGAGGCCATGACAACAACCATCATTGCGGTACTGTCAAGCTCAGTACAAGAAGGTTAACCCGATGTAGTGTGCCAATAGTGCCTCTTCCAACCGGAACCATACTAGAAGTTACTTGTAGTACTTGTAACAAGTAACATGGCGCGATGTGGTGTTTTGGTAGAAGGTAAAACACAAATATTTCTAGGCAACCTGACAATAAAACTTTAGCCGAAATAAAATGAAAAACTCGCTAAAATGTCAAGTTGTACGGACCGCTTCAAATTTGAGCGGTCAAACAACTATACATCATCAATATCGCAGCTCAATGAACCTCAAGTTCCTGAACTTGGCCACCTAGATCAACGTGTTCCGTCTGGATGGCGTCGTCCTCGTGCTGGACTTCCCCAGGTTGGAGGCCGCAGTTGTACATCCAGCCAGCACTATGGGCCGAGCTTTGGCGAGACCGAGAGCCGCGTCGGAGACTCGGGCTTCCACGGCACTGTCGCTTTCACCGTCAAGTACTCGCAACCAGCATCATTCCAGAACAGCAAGTTTTTGATTCACAATGCTTATCACTACACGCACCAGCTAATGTGACTTCTGCAGAAGATCGCTGATAAAGTGTGCTTCCTCTACATTGGGTAGTTTGGGAATGGTTCGGTTACTCCAGAGTTGTTTAGACCGTAGCCGCAGGAGTACCTCCGTTCGACACGAACGTCTTGTAGAGGGCATAGAGGGCAATGCCGCCGATATTAAAAACGCCCAGACCCACGAGAATCTTCTTGGTTTTCGACCACGGCACTTTCTTCTTGGCGGCCTGGGCAACCATCTTGGTAATCTGGGCCTGTTGCTTAGCAGTGAGCTCGGACGCCTTGCCGGCGTTGGCCTTCATGGCATCGGCGGCCCTCTTGATCTTTCCTTCGTTCATAGTCTTGACGAACTGGCCAGCGATGTCGTCAGCCTTGGCAATCCCAACGGGAAGTGCACGCTCCTCCTCGGCTTCGCTCAGCTTGCTGCCCTTCAGACGGCGAACCGTGTTGTCCACTACTGCATTTTCAGCGCTCGTGAAGCTGGTGCACGCGATGAACGTGGCAACGAAAAGGGTGAGGAAGATGCTGAAACGCATGGTTGGTTGACTCGGGCGAACGAAGAAAACCCTTGAGTGACTGGAAGCTGGCGGATTCCGAAATGGTAAACGGGGAAGCTACCGGAAGTACGCAGTACGTTTTGTGATGATGCTTGCGTCCGAGTATGCCGAGCTCCTCGTGGCATGCATCATCGCTCCAATGAAGAGTGTGCATGTGAAAGTATAATATCCGTGCTCAAGATGGCTTGGAAATCCATCATGGTGGTGGAAAGAAACATGTTCCCGTTGTTTCGTGTTGTAAACTGCATATAATTACTTGCCGTCGTTGACAGCGTTCAGCTGTCCTGCTTACTGGCGATACCATTACGTTTAGCCAGCTCAAATGAACAGTGGTGGTGGAGCTATACATGTAGACCCCTGGATAACAGCTCAAGTCAAGCTCAACTTATTGAAAATGCGTCTTCTTATCTCAGGCACAGATAAATCGCGGGTCATCATAGCCATCGGGGTACATGACATGTAAGTTTGGCCGGACCCCGGGTTCCCGCACAAGAAACCGAGCTTGACTAGAATTATTTCTTAAATTTTTGGCTGCCTATTGCATACATGTAGGACCAACAGTGTTAAGTATTGTTTTTAAAGAAGCATCGATGCACAGCTTAAGGTTGCCAAATCATTCAGTGAAGGAGCAATTCGAGAAAAAACTAAAACGTCCTTTTCAGCGAAGTATTTTGCCACTAAACTTAGAGCATCTGAGCTATTGTCCCTGTGTACATGAGGCAGGTTTGAACCCGGTCTACTTAAACAGGCGAAAATATTCCAAGCGATCTGGCCAACCAGGAAAAAGCAGACCTGGTTGCCCCAGCTGAACCTGAGCTTTGAATTCTGTAGTTTTTAGAGAGTCTGAAGATGACCATTTTCCCTTTTCCTTATAGATTTCTCAATACAAATACTGAGATTATACCGGTTGTTTTGACAGCTGGCGGGGCAGGCTGGGACCCCGGGGTCACGCCAAAGTGTCGATTGACTGTTGCGGTATTAGCGACCAAGCCCAACAACGCCTTAACCAAAGTGAATTGTTGTGCTTGTGGTTGACATGTGTGCAGATCGCTGGTAAACCATCGCTGTTCCAGTTGCGGGGCGTTCGAGTTGCACTGTCAGCGACAAACAATGAACAACGATCGGCATCCAGGATGTTCTGGTACTAGTACTACATAAGTCCACGTAGCTGGATGAAGGTTTCCTCGTTTAAGGTTTAAACCTTACGTACTTGTTACTCTCGACGCTGAACAAACCCATTGAAAATGCCCAGTGTTCCCCAATTGTGTCTTTGGTCGACATTACAATGGGGCCGCATTTGTATCGACAAATGCTGTCCACAAACTTGGCCCTACCCGACAGATGTAAACATCTTGAGCTCTGTTGAAGATAGCCCATCGGATTAGCATCTCTCTGTTCGGCACGAATGATTGCCGTGTTTGCTTACATGTACTGTTCCAGTAAACCAGCAGACTGCTTCAAGCAAGTCTCAAGAACGGACGAACGGAGCCAACGGCTCTATTCTATCACAACTTTCTCGCGTCCGAGACAGTTCATTTCTCAATCGGCTGCCAGCGAACGCTTTAGTGCCGAATTCGATCGAGAAAATCAACGATAATGCGGTTCCAACTCTTCCTCGCCCTGGTGGTGGCCACATTCATCGCTAGCTGCTTCAGCTTCACGAACGCTGACAATGCCGACCTGGTTGACAACTTGGCCCTTGACTCCGATCCCGAGATGATCAACACTAACGAGTTGGGCCGTCGACTCAAAGGTAGCCGAAAACTAGCGGAAGAGTGGTGGGTCACCGATGCCAACGACGAGGAGCGAGTACTCGGGGCCAAGAACTTTGTGAGCAAGATAAAGGGACAAGTCGCTGCAAAGAAGGCAGCCCAAGCTGCTGGAACAATGAAGGGCACGGAGACGCTCACCAAGGCTCAGATGAATCAAGTTTCCTCAGGCGTCGCGAAAGCCGTCAAGAAGGACCGCAAGGTGTGGCCAGTCATCAAAAAGAGCCTCAAGTACTTGTACGGCATCACGTTGGCGACGCTCATCCTTACGGCAGCTATCGCGATGTACAAGCTGTACGCTTAGACTACTGGAAAGATGCGGAAAACGTCAAGAAAATATTCGTCCCTGACTTTCTGGTTTGGTTTGTTTGTTGTGAACATTTCTTCTCGATAAAGCGAGAAGAAAAAACAAAAACAAATCTTCACTCCCACGCCCAGTAATACGGAACCAGAGATGTCATTCTTCATTGAACAAGCATTTCTTTTAGTTGTTTTGCGCAAGTTGATCAGTTTTGATCTACTCACGATAGGAAGTTACGATTCTTTGCTACACATTCGCCCTGGGACGTTTACTATTTCACCTTGTGATACATCACGACAAGTAAACTTTCACCAAAAATATTTGGACAGCACGTTCGTTATAGGTCAGGCTGGGTTGTGATTTATCAGCTTGTTCCACCAGAAGTTTACTCGACTTCCAAGTGTGAGTCGATAGCGAGTTCATTTTGAATACTTAACGTTACTGCTTGTAGTATGTGGTACGTCGAAGCTTTCTGTACAATTAGAACTTAATTGACATTCATTTCCGAGTGGTATCCAAGACTTGTCGACACAAACTTCATCTTTCATCTTTGACCATAGCAACTTTGCGATAGTTCTAACTCCACCATTTCTACCATCACCTTTCGAGTTCTTCCCAGCAGCTCTGCGCCTGAGCTTCTTGCTCACTCTACTGGTTACCGCTTTTGTCACGAGCAACATCAGCTTCACCAACGCCAGAAACGCTGTATAGCTGAGGAATGTGCCCTGTAAAATAGACTTTGATGAAAACAATACCAATGGAAACAAATTTCGCCGTCTCAAAAAACAAAACGAAGTGGATCAATGGCTGGTCGAAGTCGAGAACGAAGAGAGAGCAGGTGGACCATCCCTACGATCCATCAGCAAGCTCAAGTCGATCAGGAAAGAAGAAGAAGAAACGTCGAAGAAACTCATCGGTGCGACTAGGAAGAGCGAAAGTCTCAACAAGACGCAGATCAACAAAACTCTCGCGGGGCGTAGTGGTGGACGTGAAGATAATCCGAAATCGTGGCCTATCATCAAGAACGGTCTCAAGATCCTGTTGGTTGCAGCACTCGTGGCACCAGTCATTGCTGGCATGGCATTTGCTGCTCACAAAGCCTTCGGAGTGAATCTGAAAAAGTTACGATGTTCTCATCGATGCTCGGCTTAAGTTTTTGAAGTGCAGAAGAAGAATCAAAAGAGCATGAGTTGGAAAAATGGTCATACTTTCTTGCTATCATTCTAGAAGTGCATCAGTTGGTCGAATGGCGTTGAATTGTTTTGGGGACCACGACAAGTTCCTACGGAGATGTGATGCTGTTTTCTACGTAAACCACCTTCGGCTGCGTATACCACATTCAGTGCTCCGAGGGCAACGTCCAAGAGAGAAATAAAAACGACTTCTCGGAAATGAATTATGCATTAGCGTGTTTTCCAGAGGTTCAACGTGTAAAGTGGCTGTTGAGCTGTGCATCCGACACAAAGTGGCTGCCCCCACCGCAACGCCACCCTCCACCACTCTTGTACCAATTGAATCCGGCAGGGCACGGACAGATCTGACGAATTTTCTCCTGAATCGCCGCAGCTCGACGAAACTCTTCGTCCAACTTTTTTGGTCGCGGGCTCGACGTAGTGCATCCAGATGAGCAGCGTGTTCCTCTTTCGCGTGTTCCAACTCCTCCCAATCTTCATCGGAGACGCCAACGTCCCGCGCTTCCTTGGGCGTATTTCCAACTTCATCACGGACCTCTTCAGCTTCTACCTCGACATTCTCCTCTGCAGTCGAAGCAGCTTCTTTCTCTTCCAACAGCTCGTCAAGCAGATTCTCTTCGGGTTGTTGCTGCTGCGTTGACTCTCCCAAAGGTTCATGAATTCGAGGTTCGTCTTGCTGCATCGAAGTGTCACTGAACCGAGATGACATTGAAAGCACTGGACCATCAGGAGGATGTCGTGATGCCAAGACGATGTCACATACTTTCGATTTTGCGACAGCCCCCAACCTCAGGTACTGGTTGGATAGGGATCGAAGGGAGAAAAGTACCGCGGTCCTGATACGGCATACAAATGTCAAGTCAAGACCCCCTGCCCATGCCGCCCCCGCGAATGGGAACAAGCCGGAAGCCCCGGACCCAGGAGGCGCGCTGCCGACGTCCCCGAAGAAGCCCCGTACTCGAAGAACCGAGGAGGCAGGCACTGATACGGTCAATCCATTGGACGAACAACGTGATGAAATCGTGGCGGAGACCCAGGAGGAGGAGAACGAGGACATCACGGAGCACGCACGACGCGCTGACCGCCTATCGGAAGGAAGATCTGAAAGCAACCCGGTAGTTGCACCTGGCGTTAAGGCAGCGGACGCGGAGGAGAAGGCACCGGTGGCAACGGACATTTTAGCAGACGCGTTGCAGCAAGCGCTTCAGGATGCGTCAACACTACGACCGAAGCTTCAGGTCTGGCTGGACCTCACACAGCAACTATTTGAAAGGGTGTACCCACGCAGTCCCATGAAGAAAGAGTCCATGTCGTTTGCAGCACAGAGACTCCCATCTCTGACCAAGCAGGAACTCGAGCGCCTGACAGACCTCTTTCATGAGGTTGTTATTGTGCATGCCCAACCCTGGCACGAATGGCGTCGTCACGTTGAAGAGTCGTGTCGCAGAGTGTACCACTCTCGACAATCGTTTTTCAATATCCTGGTCAAGCTTTTAGGCCGGTTTTCTATGCAAGCAGCAGAAGCACAAGCTCCAATTCTCACGCAATGGGCCCAGAAGGTCAAAGGTTCTGATGAAGATGGACAAGATCGTTCAACAGAGATGAAAGTATTCATGTTCGACCTATCAGTCTTCTCCAAGGAAGAAATTCCCGACCTACGTGCCTTATGTGAACGGCAGTATGGGAAGCACAGGACAGCTGCCTATCGAGACGGTACTGAAGACGAGTGGAGAATAGTGCAAGGCATTGTTGAAGGAACCATCGTTTGTAGAAGTCTACCTCAGTTTCTCAATCGTATCATGCGAACGGAGCAAAACCTTCGACTAATTGAGACCGTACGAGCCCAGGTCGAAGGAAAACTCGTGATGGACCTGGCTCGAGAAGCACCTGTTAAAGAAGCCTTTCGAAGTACACGCAGTCTTCAAGAGACGATGTCCGCTGCGGCAAACGCCAAAAATGTTGAGAGAAGCTCCCCACTGTGGTCGATGCTGACAGTGGTGAAAGCAATCAGTTATGATGCAACACGTCATGAGCTCAATCTGCACTTCTTCACACGAGAAATAGCGGAAACGTTCCAAACGCTAGACCATGTGCCATTTCATATGCACTTTCATGCACTCCGAAACGCATACCCCATGATGCCGCTCGGACCTGAAGTTTCAGCGTGGAGCCGTCAACAAGGCGTGGACGGAGAGATGACCCCCAGCAACCAGCTACGTCGTCATTCTACGTAATGTATCGAGGTCCATGGACATGAGTCGGCTTTATGCGTACCTCAAGCACATTCTGGCGGTGCCATTTGATTTGGAAGATCTGGACAACGGTGGTCCTCACTCCAGTATGTCAACTTCATGGGAATTGAGCTTCGGTCTAGATGGGTGTCCCAGTGCTCTTGAAGGCATAGTGCGCATTGTGTGGTTTGGAACGGTAATAGTTGTCCAGCATCCTAATATGCGCAGCAGGCATCAATGTCTTCGATGCGGAGAAGTTGGTCACGCCATGCGGGTCTGTCACGTGTCTGCGGCAGGATTGAAAGGTTCTGGTAGTTTGGTGGCAAAGGATAACGAATTTCTGGGCTTGGTTGTGCAGCCGAGGATGTTCACCAGTTTGGAAGAGTTGCGGACAGCCGTAGAGATCTGTCGATGCACATATACCATGCAGACCGCAACAACTCGCAGTGGCAGAGCGAGAACCCAAGTGCCCGTTGAAGTCACTGCTAGTCGAATGGATTGAGTGCAAGCAAGTGTCCCTCCTGCAGCGAATGCAAGTAATGAATGGTTTGATGGCAGCAGCACCAAGCGTTCGGTCAAAACTGCTACCCGAAACTCCACTCCGAGACCGGGCACCGCACGTTCAACCGTCAGGTCCGCAGTAACATCGGAAAAGCAACAGGAAGCAGCTCACGCGACGTCAAACGCGCAGGTAGGCTCTCAAGCCAATCCTTTAGTGGTGGAATCCTCGGGATAAAGCTCGCAAGAGATCACGGAGATCACTGAAAGGGACAACCAAAGCTCCAGCAAGTCAAAGATCAATCAGCAAGATCTACTTGCAGTCAACGTCGAGTTGTCGGTAGTGGAGGCAGCAGCAAAAACAGCACTTCACTCCGTCAGCAGGAAGATTAATCAGACGCAAGGGAAAATCGTTCGCAATCAGGCAGAGCGTCAACATCTTGATGTTCAGGATGACAATCCGGACGGGTGGACTCCCGATAAAGCGCTGAGAACAATGGGCATCCACAAAGTTCACACGCCGGGAACCGGCAATTGTCAAGCGTATGCAGTGGTTCAGGCGCTAGTCAGTAGCAGTTTTGCTCGTCACGCTGATCAGCTTGTCGAGATGATCACGGCACTGAAGAAGGGATGTGCTGCAAATGCACAAATGGATCTTGCGTTAAAATATCCCCACTCATCCCGCAAGGATACACTCCTCCAAGTCGGCCGAGGTTATCCTACAATGTCGAAGAAGGTGTCGGAAACGGAATTCCGAACATACCTTCAGGAATACGGTGAAAGTGCATCGGACATCGAGACATTCATACCAGCTAACCGATGGGGCAGTAACGACACGATGGCAGCATACTGCATGATGCTTCAGCGGGACATCTTTGTCATCAGCCAAACTCTCGGCAAATCGGAATTAGGTGCTGTGCACTACGCTCCAGAAACAAGGAAGGCTAACAAAACCAATCACGCCACCTGCGGAGAATACACTCTCACTTTGGCAGGTTGTGTACGTCAAGTGGTGCGACTGCAGCAGGCAGCAGACATTTCATCCGGAAAACTACCACTGATCCTGCATTATGAAGACAAGCACTATTCAGCGTATGTACATGGTCGGCGGGAGAATGCACCTTCCATCCCCGATCAAGCGGTTGCGGCGTATGATGAAGATGAAGAGATGGCGAGCGTGGACGACGACAATCCCATGTCAGGAGAACTCCCAGAAGATGAGCATAATGAATTGGAGAGCGAGCAGGAGCAACTGGACAAGGCAGCTCAGAGCGGAGCTGAGGAGAATCACGAGGAACGGGAGGATAGTGGACAATGCCGACACGATTCACACGAGGAAGAAGGAAAGAGAGGAGGGGGCCATCCTCTTGATGTCGGCGAACAGAACGGCTCGCAGTCGCCGAGGAACTCGGATAGTTGGGACGGAAATTTGGCGGAAGTACAACAACGCCATGTTGGAGCAACAATTCTGAAGCACGGGGATAGTCATCGGGACGAAATGATGAGCTTTCTTAACGAAACGGCGACCAGGTTGACTGGGCCAGCTCAGCGACAGCTTCTTCAGGCGGACTTAACGGATCCAGAGCAGTGCAAATTCTACATGCAAGAGTACCAAATCTCAAAACCGGTGGTGCAACAGTGGCAGCAACAGCTACGAGATGAGACAGAGCAACAAAAAGCAGAGGAAGCAGCCCAGGAGGCAAAAGACTCAGATGGGCAGTTTGATGAGTTGTCTGGTTCAGCTTACTACCCCTCAAGCCGAAGTCCGGAACCAGAGACCCACAGGACCCCACGACAGGAGCGCGTCAAACGTCAAGTTCCTCCTATACCTAGAAAACGTGCTCATGTTGCTACTCCAGTTGAACGACGTGAAGTTGCAGGAACAGTGGTCAATGCTAATAATTGTGCCGTGCCGCTGAAACGCAGAACGACGGAAGACTTAAATCGACAATTACTCTCTCAGTTTGATGAGGTGGATAGTCCAGACACAACTCCGCGGAAGTCCGACATTCCTCGAGAACAGGAACGGCCGAGTTGGCCAATTTACTGGAACGCGTTCGCTGAAGACTGGAATGCTCATGCCGCGGTGTCATTTCCGGCGACGGACGCACCTGCGGGAGTTTGGGAGCAGGCAGCCAGCCATGAGCCAAAACGACTTCTTCATCAGCTGAGGGCATTCAGTCATCCTCACAAAATTCTTGAGCAGATTGGACCAAAAGTCATAGCGGAATGGACGAAGGGTTGGCGAGATACCTGCTGGTATTCAGTGTTACGAGCCCAACTATCGAATCCGCAAACTGATCAACATCGTAAACAACGCCTGGCGGCATGTGAAAAGCGCATCCGATCATTGCACGAGATACCCCAGAAGCGAGCAGCGATTAACAGTCCTCAAGAGTGGCAGTGGCTCCTGGAAGGCGGCTATGGAGAAGATCCACTCAGCATTCTTAAATTGTGTGCTCCGAAACGTGCTCCTCGTCTAGGACACCATCTCATATGTGCACAAATTTACGCGGAAAAAATTGCGGCACTTGTCGGGGAAAACAGTAACGTTGACGACTCGGTGACACGTAAGCTCGAACGGCACTTGAAGGCTCTACGGACTCGACCGGAATACTGCCGAAGTTTCCTAGCCGACGACAGCAAGAAGACGATTCAGTGGGAAATTATGGGGCTGTACATGGATGCAGCAGTAGCGGAAGGGGAGACTCAACTCGAGACTCAACACCTGAATCAATACTAAGGGCACCTCCCAGTCGAAATTGGCGAAATGTGCAGCGGACGTACATGGACTCGACGCGTACAGTCGGAGCACTCGTTCAGTGCTTTATGACTATCATACGCTCGATGAACCAAACGCGCGCCCGCAAACGTTTGGACGAGATGTGCGAATTGTTACTCAGAATGTACGTGGGTTCAGGGTAAGATAGATGGGAATGGCTTTCTGCTTGGAGGAATATACCAACATCGCAGCGACCAGCACTCATTTTACTGCAAGAGACGCATGTGCAAACACAAGAAGAGCGTCAAGAATTGATGCAACGGTGGCAGTGGATGTGGGGCAATCCGGCTGGAGAGTCACCTTTATCATACTGGAGTGTCGACTCCCACAAAGCAGGAGGAGTCGGAATTCTGGTGTTCCCCGAGTACAAGCGGATGATTCAGCCCTGGAATAGTCATCTGTGGTCGGCGCGCACCATGGGAGTGAAGCTCAGCGATATGCACATTCTCAATGTCTACGCTCCAGCCTCCAAGAAAAAACTGAGAGAGCAGTCTACGAGGAGCTTGATGCCTGGCAGCTCTCACTTGTCGCCAACCCAATCCTGGCAGGAGACTTCAATTGCGTGGAAGATCCGGTTAACGATAGGTTAGGTGGAAACCGACCGGAACGATCCGAATGTTCGGCCCTGACCCGGCTAGTTCGGACCTCCAGACTAAACGATGCACGATCACTCCTGGGATCGGCGTTAGAAGATGTCGAATTGGCGCCGCACGAGCACTTCACCTATTGGAAGAACAACGCTGCAAGCCGAATTGACAGATTTTACATTTCTGAGTCACGAAGCACATGGCTACAATGGCTCGAAGTGAAGCTGCCTCCAGTCGAATCAGATCATGACGAAGTCACATTGCACCTTCGAGATCCTTCACAACGCGAGACCGGGCCAAAAGCTAAAAAGGTAGTCTACCCTATTCGAGGTGCCCACTCCGATATACATCTAAAGCATGACAACAAACAGCTAATAAATGGTTTAAAATACGAGTTATTTCTGAAAAAGAACTCGTATATATTGAGCTCTTAGTGCTTTTGCAGGTATTGTTGGTACAACATTATCTCTTTTAATTCGAATGGAATTAGCACAACCAGGTAATCAAATTTTTATGGGAAATCATCAATTATATAATGATGCCATTAAGATCCTATATAGAGGTTGATTGTTAAAAGATAAAAAATTGACCTGGACCTTGTATAAAAACTAAATTTATTCCAACACGTTTCCAACAAATTTTTGAAATGATTTTTAACATTACTATTGAATTAACTTATTCAAGTATCAGGTTTAAAAGCTGTAGATAGTTTAATTCCTATTGGTCGTGGACAAAGAGAATTAATTATTGGTGATAGACAAACTGGTAAAACTTCTATTGCTAATCATTAACTTTTAATTAAGATATTATTAAAAATAATGTTTAAAAAATAATGTTTATATTTTTTCAAAAAATATAAAAATTAAAGATATATTTTAATTATATAATCTAAAAATAGTTTTATCTAAAAGATATTTTACTCTAAACTTCTTTTGTTTTAAATTTTTAAAATATTATTCTCCCGGGTCTGGTCCTCGATCATGGGACAACGTCACAGTGGTGTTCAACCGGAGCAGATGCGGCAAGCAGCAACCGAGCGACAAGTCAGCGCTGAAGAAAACGCGAAACTCATGGCTCCAATTACTGAGGCAGATTTGATCGGCGCAATTGCCGGACTTAAACGTCGCAAAGCGTCCGGCGAAGACGGTCTCAACAACGACTTTTACCTAGACTTACCGGACGTGATGGTCCCGCGCTTAGTCACTGTTTGTAACGAGCTGCTGAGGTCATCGACCGCCGGAATCGTTTCTGAAAGCGATCATTGTACCGCTACGCAAGAAAGGCGATTCGTCAAATGCTCTCGATTATCGTCCGATTTCATTGCTGCAAACGAGTTATAAGTTGTTTGCGAAAGTCCTAGCTACACGCTTACAAGGATTTCTCGGGAAACTGATTGGACAGTCGCAACAAGGCTTTGTGCATGGAAGGCAAATGCAACGATCAGTCACCATGATGTTGGCTCATTTGGAGACGTCCATCAGCGATGCGTTAATGGACCCGTCCACTAGCGCAGGTATTCTACTACTCGATTTTGCCAAAGCGTACGATACCATGGATCGTTCTTATCTGTTGGAAGTACTACGAATATTTGGTTTCTCAGCAGACTTTGTGGACTTAATTCAGCGTCTACACGAAGACACGACAGCGCAATTCCTCGTCAATGGCGAGCTTTCGTCCCCGATGAAGGACGTCTCCGGTATTAGACAGGGTTGTCCACTAGCGCCACTTCTGTTCATTTTAGCGGCAGAAATATTGGGATTAGCTTTAGACCAAGACTCGCGGCTACAAGGGATCAAGTTACCAAACGCGCAGTCACCGGAGCAGCACAAGTTTTCAGCCTTTGTTGATGATTCGACTGTATTTTTGAACCGCAGTGGCCAATTGCCGCGAGTGCTTAAGATAGTGGAAGAATTCGGAAGACTGTCGGACCTACATGTCCAGCCATCCAAGAGCAAGTTCATTTTTCTCAACAAAGCCATAACGATGAAGATGTGGCACGGTATACCCGTGCTAGCTCCTGGTGACTCCGTCAGATACCTGGGTTACGAAGTAGGACTAGGCGATATGCAGAAGCAGAATTGGGCAAAGCGAGTACGAAGCATCAAGCGGCGGTTGGCGACAGCAGAGAATGTCGCAACAACCGTGAAAGACAGAGTCGACCTGCTAAATGCTGTCGTCCTGCCGGCAATTTTGTTTACAGCAAAATGTTTTACCCCAACGTCGACAACGTTAAAGCAACTTGCCGGTATCCAGAAACAGTTTCTTTGGCATTGGCAAGCGATAGAAGATCCCTGTCGTCATAAAATGTCGCCAGACCTAGTTTTCACACCCCGAGAAGCTGGTGGTCTGGGAGTCGTTGCTTTTCCTGTTGCAATTCAAGCCCAGAGAGTGAAAGACGCGATGATTTGGCTAGTTGGACGTAATGACATTTATGCGGAGGCGTGGCGATTTTGGATGGGATTCGATTGAAGTGCAACGCGAGATCCGGCCGTAACCCCAAGAAGGCACTCCCAGCGAGCACACCCCAGGCAGTGGTCAGCCCGGAGGAAGCAATTGCAGAATGAGATAGGAGGTTGGCTAGCCCCTTCATCGGAGGATCACGAAGAGCGTGCCCGCTTAATTCAGCGGGAACTGCCAGATTTAGTGGCTAAAGCCTCGGCTCGCCTCGCAAAAACAACTTATCAGCCTGCGTCCACGGAAACACTGGAGATATATGCCAATTTGGATAATCACTCTGAACCGACATCCCCACCAACTGAGCTACAAGCTTTTTGGGGAACATTCGCCTGGGCGGACAATCCGTGGATTCCCGACAGCAATGCTCCGACGCTCTCGCGGAAGAAGTACGAAAGAATTGAAGTAACTACAATTTCCATTCTGGAAATCACCAGAATACGAGACGACACGTATACAGTCCAAGCACCGACAGCTTCCAAGTTTAGTCGGGGCCACACGGCAGCTAAGCTGCAAAGATGGGTGATCGCAATCTTACTGTGCTCGCCTCGGATTGGCATTGGTGGGAGAATCGGAACACCTCCTCTTCTTACGCTGCGTAGGGCACCATATCTGAGGGTTACGTATGAGTGGAAGCTTATGGAGAATCAGACCATATTAGGAGTGAGCACGGGGAACACCGGGACCATTACGGTACGGCAGAAGCCTGATGGAATTCACTGGGAGCTGACGCACCAGGAAAACGCGAAAATGGATGCGAAGAACTTGATGAAACAATCTGGCGGAATTGTTTTCATGGCTAACCCATTGATCCACGGATTCCCTTGGCAAGTCCCCAAAACCACCAGAAACCAGACCATCATGGAAAAAATGAAAAACAACCGAAAATACGGTTCAGGAAGGCTGGTAGTCCACATCTAGCGAAGGTATTAGCCAGATGGACCACCAAAGGAAAAGAAGACACGTGGGTACGAGGACTTCAGAGTCAAACGCCGCGAAAGCTATGGGCCCACCAGAATATGCTCACTGACTATCAGATCGGGGTCGTTTACAGAATGGCGGCGCAGCAGATGAATCTGCACTACGCAGGCAAGGAACATGAGACTGGATGCCCCTCGATCGGCGGTGTATCGGTTCTTCTGGCTCGTTGACTCATATCACGTGGGACTGCCGGCGAGCTCGAGCGTTCTGGTAACAACTACTTCAGCATTGGATGGGAAGTGAGATAGAGAACACCAGACTTGATTCCTTCAAGGACTATATTTCTTCAAGAATTGCGCCTCCAGTGGGTTATCGGCTTCGAAACCGACTAGCAGAAATGTACGGGAAATGGAATTCTGAATATGAAGCTGCCCTCCAACGCATTTGGTGGTCAATCTGCAGCATTGGAATGGCGCAACTATGGCAATTCAGAAATCAAGTCGTGCATGAGGGTAAGGAATGGGCAGCCCCCAACAGTTGCAAGCGATGTGGGCAAGCTGTCTTCGACAACTCCAAGCGGTAGCTCGAATTGAGCGTAACAGATCTGAAACTCGAACACAAGGCTTGCAGTTACATATAAGCATTGACTGCTTCGTCAAGATGGAAGCGGAGGTAACTCGAGCAGATGAACCCCCAGTACCACCAGCACCATGGCTCAAACATTAAGAGATGTCGCTAACAAAAGACTGAGACTCTACCAGGAAGCTAATAACTAAACCTAGTTAAACAGACTACCTTCTCTCTCAAGACGATGTCACATGCGTTAGCTGCGTCTTCTGCAATGATGGTACGAATCTCCTCGGGTGTTTGGAAAACACGTTGTGCACGACACTCCAGTAGCTTTTCCCATACTTGAATGGCATCACGTCCATTGCCGAAACGAGGCAACTTCTTCAGCTCGATAAATGTCCGATACAGTACCGACTCTGCTTCCGAATTCATGACGATCTCCTCCTTGACCGCTGTGGAACGTAAGAAGGCCACGCCATCGTCTGCTTCCCAGTCGGGGAAATCGACGAACCGTGTGAATCGGCTTTTAAGACCAGCATTGCGGCTGAGCATGATGTCCATGTCCTTCGGGTACCCTGCAATCACGATGACCATACCGTGCAGGCTCGGACAAGCGGACATTTCGGACAAACAGTTTTTATTGTGGTCCACATGTATTTGTGGTCTGTCCACACCATTAAAAATTCGCGGGCCAGTGCAGAATCGGCGAGTGCAGCAGAGCGAGAGCAGCAGCGACAACGCGAGTGAGTCGATGGCCGCCGTGTGGCCACTGGCGAGAGCAGGGTGAAGACGACGACCAGCGCGAGAGAAGCAGCGGCACGGGGACGTGATGCCCTCGAGGGAAGTGATGACCCCGCCGTGTTACGCCGGACGAGGATCTGGTGGAGAACCTAAGCGACGGCGGGAGCGAAGAGCAGGGTAACCAGAGCGAGCGCCACGACGACGACTAGGGCGGGTGCAGGGAGGGGTCAGAGCGAGGATCACGGGCGAGAGCAGGAGAGCAGGGTGAGGACCAGAGGGAGGGCGACCGGCGCGATAGCGCGTGAGAGCAGCAGCAGCACGGGGGACGTGATGCCCGTCGAGGGAGGCATGATCCCCGCCTATTCCGCCAGCCGATTACGAGGACCAGGACCAGGATAAGGACCAGCGCGAGGGCCGTGACGATGGTTGAGACGAGAGTCAGGTTGACGGCTTGGGCGACAAGCTGCCACGCAGTGTGTTCAACAAAAAGTAAGTAAGCGCAATGCCAAAAAATGTATATATTGTGAACCCCTGAGGAATGGTTAGGGCTAACTGTCTCGTATCAAGATTGCAGGGTTTGAACTCGTGAGTTGCTCGGGCGGGTGAGTCATCCAGAACAGCACCGCTCTCTTTTAGTGTTTGGTAGCGACCAATGTGATCGTTTAGCTTACCTTCCGAATGCATGCGTTTCAGGACTTTGACGACCGTCCCGCACGATTTTGCTGTGGCACATCCGGAGCGCAAGAAGGCCAAGAGGTTTGCTTCTGCTTCTCGACCTGCATCCAGAATACGCACTTTAGAGTTGTCGCTCGAGCCCGTGACATCGTACCCGTCTGGTAAGAACAACCTCATAAAGGCAATTGTCAACTTGGCTTCATGGTAACATCGGCGATTCATCGTTTCGTATGCAGACATGTCATTGAACCACTCGTACCAGAGAGACGAGAGCGACTTTGCAGATGAGTTGCGTCGGTTGCTCGACGCAAGGTTTCCGGCAGGACGTGGCACTGGACACGATGCTACAGCGACGCCACGAGTTGTCTGGTTGTCTGCGCCTTCGAGGTGAGCGACCCGATTGTGCAGTGTTTTAATCTGAGCGGCCAAGTTACTGATCATTTGTGTTTGCTGCTCAATCAGATTCGTTTGTTTGCGAAGAAGCTCGGACTCCACCGAGGACCTCGGTGGGCTGGATGGAGTGGTGGTCGTCTTGTTATCGGCTTCCAACAGGTTGGTGTGTATTGCCACGGCCCATGCTGCAACTTCGTCTTCACTAACACTCAATTGTGCAATTGCACGCTGTACACGACTGATGTAGGGAGCGTTTGGAGCCAACTTGCGTACGTCGTGAAAATGCAAGATGATGACAGCCATGAAAACTTCTAAGACATCATCACGCAGGTTGAGATGTTCAGGAAATCCAAACGCATGTGCGAAGAGAAGGTTCTGGAGTTGCTGAATCGTGTGCCCAACTGCCGAGTCAAACACCCCGAGAGACGGTAGGCGAGGTTTTGCTTCAGTTTTCCATCCCGCTAGTACTTTGCCAACTCGCTGATCTTCATGTGTAGTGCTAACAATGTAATTGAACGCCTTGCTAACAGACGTGAGGCTCCATCCTCCTCTGTCTAGGATCCATGGCGTGCTGATGGTGCTGTCTCCGTTAGCATTTTGAGCTGCGCCGCGCCGAAATGAATGTGAAGAGAGCCCGTTTGTGAGGCCCGAGTTTTGTGCGTCGCTTATTTTGGTCCACTTCTGAAGAACGCGATTGACGTAGGCATGTATGCCAGGCACACTAACCATTTTGGTCCCTCCATTGTCTAAGGTGTTCGATGCCGGGTCACCTTCAGGATTCTGCAGCCGCCCGTCGAGAAGTTCCTGAAGCGGGATTGCTGACGCTTCAACATGTTGGAGCTCCCTTGGGTATCGCGGGGAGGTGATCTAGCAAAACTCACTTGGCGACGACTCCATTACGGTAGCTACTGCCAATGCATGTACTGGACTGGTAGCAAAGTTGTCGAGGTCATGAAAAAGAAGCCCCTTGGCACGCAGCAGATTTCAGCCGCTTGAAGTTGATGTAAAGACAGCCACCTACAGAATTAAAATAGGTCAATAACGTTCCAGCAATTCAGTATTTAATGCAAGACGCGTAGTACTTACCAGGATAGACCGCCACCTGGCTCTTCAGCAAACACATAGTGTCAGACGCGCGACCCAGCAAATACCACAGCAAATTTATTAGTGCGGCATCCTTGTAGTCCTCAGAGACAGCGGCATTCTTGTACATCAAAGTTGCGATGACTCGCAGGTCGCGCTTTGTGCATGGCGGGGCCTGTTGCGTGAAGTCAATACCATCGTATGACGTGTTTGTCATTGCACCGAGTAGCGTCGCCATCGCTTCCTCTCCGTACAGCCCTTTACCTAGTTCGTACGCTTCGTCGATGAATAGTAACCCACCCTTCGCCTCGCCTAGTTTCTCGGTCACCTACTTCTTCGTTTGACCGAGATCCTCGCCTGTTAGGTCCAGCCTTGAAGTCTCAACCAAATTTGTCGTTGCCAATACTCCCATGCCTTGCAGCATTTTGGCCATCACACGTGCAACCGTGGTCTTACCCGTACCGGGAGACCCGCGGAAGACAAAGTGACCAATTTCGGGAACTCCAGATCCTTCTCGGTCCGCTACGATCATTTGGTTTCGCAGACTTACTAGCTGCTCCTTGATCTTGTCCATGCGGTACAACTTGTCAAGCGACTTGATCGGGTCTTGCTGTTCACTTGACTTCTCATTGACCCCAACGTCCTCCAATGTCAATACAGTCCTTCCGTTCACCATAGGCCGACTGATTGCCTTGCCGAGAGCCTGTTTCAGTAATTGTTCCACAGCTCCAGCATTACCGAAGTTTGGCTGGGTCTTTTGAAGCGCCAACTGCTTCAGCAAAGCCTCCGCCACATCGTACGGACAAGTTACACTTCGTTTCGCACAGTTCCATTCCAGAATGTCCAGCAGTTCATGCTCCGTGTAGTCTTCGAAGTGGAATGCGTACTGAGGAGGAAACCGGCGCATCAAACCTGGATTCTGCGTTCGCAGCATTTCCAGCATCTCGTGCTCGTAGCCGATCAAAAGCACAGCTAAGTCATCGCTCTCCGTTCCTTGAACCTTTTCAACCAGAACGTCCAATACTTGTTTGCCATACATGTTATCGTTCAGGTTGTAAGCTTCGTCAATGACAAGCACTTTTCCTTTGGCTACATCCAGAATCTGTGACGTTTTCGTCTGAGACTCACCAACGTGACTGCCGACAAAGTCTCCTGTCGTCTTCTTCACGACTTGACCATTACTCAAGAAGTTAAGTGCTTTCAGAACGCGGCCATAGAATCCAGCACAGGTCGTTTTACCCGTCCCAGGGTTGCCCAAGAACAGACGATTGAAGAATATTTGCACAGTCTCCTGGCCCTCCAGCTCACGCTCGTAGTTCTCATCACTGATGCGCACCAACTTCTTCATTTCCTCCTTAATCTTTCCCCAACCCGTCTTTTCCTCGATTTCGTTTAGTACGATCTCAAGTTTGGGGTTGGTCGACGGACGATCCCCAAGCAAATCCACCGTCTCAAACTTTAGAGTTCCGTCAAAGTCGTCACGTGCCATGGCCTCTTTAACTGCTTGTTCAGACAGCTTTCGTACTGCACGGGCGTTGCCAAATCCTTTGCGACCTGCAGCTTTGGCTAAACGCCGACAAGCAACTTTTGCAATCGCTTTCTCATAGTTCCAGCCACGATCTAGCGCCAGTCCGTCCCAAACAACCTCCAGGTCCTTTGCATCAAAGTCTTCGAAAGTGACTTCAATGAAGCGCGACTTCAAACCATCATTATACGCGTACAATTTCTTCTGAATGTCGTCTTCGTAGCCTGCGAGATTAATCGTCATATCGCCCCGCTTGTCCTCGGCTGCGGTTAACAACTCTGCCACAATAGGTTTGCCTTTAAAATCACCAGCAGGATCCAGTTCGTACGCTTCATCAATGAACAAGACACCATCCATCGCCTTCTTTAGTTTCAAGCGAAATTCAGCTGCACCGTCGTCCTTCAGCTTCTGCGCAGTGCACTCCACGAAGGTATTGTTTCGGCGGATCTTGGAGTCTTTCAAAACATTGGCAAACAATCGCGCCACCGTCGTCTTCCCTGTGCCAGGATTGCCCACAAAGCAGTAGTTGAACGCCATCGCATTCTTCTTCCGCTGAACAGCAGACAACTGCTGTAGCGCCATCGCGTTCTTGAACAGATTCACCGCAGCTTGTTTGACCTTCTTCAGACCCACCAGCTTGAGTAAATCCTCCATTGCTTGTGACTGACAACCGTATTGGCTCTTCAAAGACTCCCATTTGTCCTCTACAGACAACAACCCAGAGAGGATAGAAGCAGCAGGCCCCATCGTGGCCTCTATGAGTTTTGCCTCCGTATCAGTCAGCCATAAGCTGCTCCCTTCAGGATAAAGCACAGTGAAAATCTCCAGTAACTTTTGTTGGACATCCGAGGACTGTGACTGACTCAAGCGAACTGCCAAGCGTGCAATAGCGACAATCACAAGTGGGTGTCCGTAGCCGCTCTCGTTGCAGACCCGCGTAACGTATTCCTCCAATTTCAAGCGAGCTTCCTCCGTGTCTTGTTTCCGTACAGCGAAAAATTCCAGGGCCAGGAACAAGTTTCCATTCTCCTTCAGTTTCCCTTGATTTTGCGCGGTCTTCACGCAGTTGATCCCATCAAACGGGTTCGTCGTTCGATCTTTGGCACTGCCCGCAACTTTCGATGGGATAACATTCAATTTCGAAGTCAAAGTCTTCTGAGGAATAGCCTCGGATGCTCCTGTGGACAGTGCTTTGCCATCCCACGGATAACAAACTTTCAGGTTCTTGTACAACGGACTAACTGATCCGACAAGATGAAGTTTGTCAAAACTTTTATCCGCGATAGCAGACGACGCTGGCGTAGGCGAAGCAGATTTTTCTTCAATGGTACTTGCAGCTCCCGTTGGCTTCTTGCGAGGAACCACAGTATTAGGAGCCGTGACGCCTTCCTTTTACCTTGTGTTGCGTTCCGGCCATCATGCCTTTGTAATATGGGAATCCCTCCTCCTGTCGTACTCTGCTCCTGAGTATTAGCGACAATCGACAAAGCTCGAGCAGCGTTTAGCTTCTGGATGGCAACCCGCACCAGGTTCCACAAAGCCACAACAGCCTTCTCCTTCCGGAATTTATTACCACTCCGCACCAGCTCCACTAATGGAACGATTCCCCCAGCTTCCGATATCTTCACTTTATTTTCAGCGTTTGCTGCCAGGACCCTCAAAGCTCCAGCAGCCTTCTCCTTCTGGACGTCATTGCCACTCCGCACCAGCTCCACTAATGGAACGATATCCTCCAGCTTCCGATATCTTCACTTTATTTTCAGCGTTTGCTGCCAGGACCCTCAAAGCTCCAGCAGCCTTCTCCTTCTGGACGTCATTGCCACTCCGCACCAGCTCCACTAATGGAACGATTCCTCCAGCTTCCGATATCTTCACTTTATTTTCAGCGTTTGCTGCCAGGATCCTCAAAGCTCCAGCAGCCTTCTCCTTCTGGACGTCATTGCCACTCCGCACCAGCTCCACTAATGGAACGATTCCTCCAGCTTCCGATATCTTCACTTTATTTTCAGCGTTTGCTGCCAGGACCCTCAAAGCTCCAGCAGCCTTCTCCTTCTGGACGTCATTGCCACTCCGCACCAGCTCCACTAATGGAACGATTCCTCCAGCTTCCGATATCTTCACTTTATTTTCAGCGTTTGCTGCCAGGATCCTCAAAGCTCCAGCAGCCTTCTCCTTCTGGACGTCATTGCCACTCCGCACCAGCTCCACTAATGCAACGATTCCTCCAGCTTCCGATATCTTCACTTTATTTTCAGCGTTTGCTGCCAGGATCCTCAAAGCTCCAGCAGCGTTCTCCTTCTGGACGTCATTGCCACTCCGCACCAGCTCCACTAATGGAACGATTCCTCCAGCTTCCGATATCTTCACTTTATTTTCAGCGTTTGCTGCCAGGACCCTCAAAGTTCCAGCAGCCTTCTCCTTCTGGACGTCATTGCCACTCCGCACCAGCTCCACTAATGGAACGATATCCTCCAGCTTCCGATATCTTCACTTTATTTTCAGCGTTTGCTGCCAGGACCCTCAAAGCTCCAGCAGCCTTCTCCTTCTGGACGTCATTGCCACTCCGCACCAGCTCCACTAATGGAACGATATCCTCCAGCTTCCGATATCTTCACTATATTTTCAGCGTTTGCTGCCAGGACCCTCAAAGCTCCAGCAGCCTTCTCCTTCTGGACGTCATTGCCACTCCGCACCAGCTCCACTAATGGAACGATTCCTCCAGCTTCCGATATCTTCACTTTATTTTCAGCGTTTGCTGCCAGGATCCTCAAAGCTCCAGCAGCCTTCTCCTTCTGGACGTCATTGCCACTCCGCACCAGCTCCACTAATGCAACGATTCCTCCAGCTTCCGATATCTTCACTTTATTTTCAGCGTTTGCTGCCAGGATCCTCAAAGCTCCAGCAGCGTTCTCCTTCTGGACGTCATTGCCACTCCGCACCAGCTCCACTAATGGAACGATTCCTCCAGCTTCCGATATCTTCACTTTATTTTCAGCGTTTGCTGCCAGGACCCTCAAAGTTCCAGCAGCCTTCTCCTTCTGGACGTCATTGCCACTCCGCACCAGCTCCACTAATGGAACGATATCCTCCAGCTTCCGATATCTTCACTTTATTTTCAGCGTTTGCTGCCAGGACCCTCAAAGCTCCAGCAGCCTTCTCCTTCTGGACGTCATTGCCACTCCGCACCAGCTCCACTAATGGAACGATATCCTCCAGCTTCCGATATCTTCACTATATTTTCAGCGTTTGCTGCCAGGACCCTCAAAGCTCCAGCAGCCTTCTCCTTCTGGACGTCATTGCCACTCCGCACCAGCTCCACTAATGGAACGATTCCTCCAGCTTCCGATATCTTCACTTTATTTTCAGCGTTTGCTGCCAGGATCCTCAAAGCTCCAGCAGCCTTCTCCTTCTGGACGTCATTGCCACTCCGCACCAGCTCCACTAATGGAACGATTCCTCCAGCTTCCGATATCTTCACTTTATTTTCAGCGTTTGCTGCCAGGATCCTCAAAGCTCCAGCAGCCTTCTCCTTCTGGACGTCATTGCCACTCCGCACCAGCTCCACTAATGGAACGATATCCTCCAGCTTCCGATATCTTCACTTTATTTTCAGCGTTTGCTGCCAGGATCCTCAAAGCTCCAGCAGCCTTCTCCTTCTGGACGTCATTGCCACTCCGCACCAGCTCCACTAATGGAACGATTCCTCCAGCTTCCGATATCTTCACTTTATTTTCAGCGTTTGCTGCCAGGATCCTCAAAGCTCCAGCAGCCTTCTCCTTCTGGACGTCATTGCCACTCCGCACCAGCTCCACTAATGGAACGATTCCTCCAGCTTCCGATATCTTCACTTTATTTTCAGCGTTTGCTGCCAGGATCCTCAAAGCTCCAGCAGCCTTCTCCTTCTGGACGTCATTGCCACTCCGCACCAGCTCCACTAATGGAACGATTCCTCCAGCTTCCGATATCTTCACTTTATTTTCAGCGTTTGCTGCCAGGATCCTCAAAGCTCCAGCAGCCTTCTCCTTCTGGACGTCATTGCCACTCCGCACCAGCTCCACTAATGGAACGATTCCTCCAGCTTCCGATATCTTCACTTTATTTTCAGCGTTTGCTGCCAGGATCCTCAAAGCTCCAGCAGCCTTCTCCTTCTGGACGTCATTGCCACTCCGCACCAGCTCCACTAATGGAACGATTCCTCCAGCTTCCGATATCTTCACTTTATTTTCAGCGTTTGCTGCCAGGATCCTCAAAGCTCCAGCAGCCTTCTCCTTCTGGACGTCATTGCCACTCCGCACCAGCTCCACTAATGGAACGATTCCTCCAGCTTCCGATATCTTCACTTTATTTTCAGCGTTTGCTGCCAGGATCCTCAAAGCTCCAGCAGCCTTCTCCTTCTGGACGTCATTGCCACTCCGCACCAGCTCCACTAATGGAACGATTCCTCCAGCTTCCGATATCTTCACTTTATTTTCAGCGTTTGCTGCCAGGATCCTCAAAGCTCCAGCAGCCTTCTCCTTCTGGACGTCATTGCCACTCCGCACCAGCTCCACTAATGGAACGATTCCTCCAGCTTCCGATATCTTCACTTTATTTTCAGCGTTTGCTGCCAGGATCCTCAAAGCTCCAGCAGCCTTCTCCTTCTGGACGTCATTGCCACTCCGCACCAGCTCCACTAATGGAACGATTCCTCCAGCTTCCGATATCTTCACTTTATTTTCAGCGTTTGCTGCCAGGATCCTCAAAGCTCCAGCAGCCTTCTCCTTCTGGACGTCATTGCCACTCCGCACCAGCTCCACTAATGGAACGATTCCTCCAGCTTCCGATATCTTCACTTTATTTTCAGCGTTTGCTGCCAGGATCCTCAAAGCTCCAGCAGCCTTCTCCTTCTGGACGTCATTGCCACTCC